>UCOM01000195.1:0-110435 GCA_900474385.1 Ormyrus pomaceus
CACCCACCCACCCGCCTAATTGCAGCCGAGCGAGCAGCGACAATCGCCGCGGCTCCTCTTCAAGATGGCGGATCTTCGGCCGGGGGGGTTTGCCGGGCCCGCCAATTGGAGAACGTAGCGCCAATGGGTGGCGGGAAGGGGACACGCCCACGCGCGGCTCGGCGTCGCCCGACACCGCCGCCGGCCGCCGGCGGCGAACCGCTCCGCAGTCGGCCGACGACTTGGCCCCGCTGAGGTTCGCTCGATGGATCTCTGCTGCTAGTCTGGAAAGAGAGAGAGAGAGAGAAAGAGAGAAAGAGAGACGCGCATGGTTTTTTTCGTGCCTCCACGAAGGGGGGAGATTCGCTGCACTGCGTTTCGGTGATCGAGGCTGTGATTTTGTGTTGGTATATACAGTGATTGCTTTGGTGCGGGATCGAAGACTTTGGGCAGAGAAAGTTTTGGAGGAGATTTATATTGTGGGAATTTTTTTAGTTAAATTTTCAGAAAAAAAGGAGAGTTGGATTTTTCTGTAGAGCGGATTTGTATTTTCTTCAGCTGCTATCGCCTTGACAATGATGAATGTATTTCGAACAAAGTAGTTAAAATTTAGCTTCTGCAGACGAGTAAATTTAGATGGTAATCGACTGAAATTACATTAATCACTAAAGGATCCTGCGAGGTCAATTATCATGGATTCAAACCGCAATTCATAAACTACTTTCTAACAACTGCCAGTCAGCGCTCTAACAAACTGTAACTATCGCAGTTAGTTCGCGAGTACAGTTTTCCTTGAATGTGAGCAGCCGGAATCAGCGATGAAAGAGATGGACACGATGGTGGAAGAGACGGACTTGGACGTCGGCTCGGCGAGCGAGGAGATGGAGACGATAGACCTGAAAATCCGCGCTAATCCCAAACCCTTCACCATCGAGAGCTTGATCGGCAACAGGAACCAAAGCAAGCAGGACAGTGCCAAGGAGAACGTCGAGGACAAGGACAGGGAGGAGAGCAGACAAAGGGAGTTTCTGTACCAGCAGCACTGCCTCGCGACGGCGACCGGCGCTCTGCCTGGTAAGCGATGGAGCTTTCGTTTTTCGTTTTCTAATTAGCAGCGAGTTATTTAGATGCAAAGCATCAAAGTTCGTTTAGGCATTTTTGGCGTGATTAACCTGTCGGGTGACGATGATGAGGTTTTGATTAAGCATCAGTTGCATGCGTGAAAATTGCTTTGTTCTTAATGGATATCTAACGATTTCGTAAATCAAAATTTGAGGGTTCATTAAGTAGTCTTGTAGTGATTATGTGAATCATCTTTCTGGATAAACCTTTAGTCACTATCGTAACGGTACCGTTTTTCGAAATAGAATAAGCAAAACAGAGTCATTGGAACACGTGTAAAATGCAAAGCATCAAGTTTAGTCGTAAACTAATAATAAAATGCCATTTAAACAGTAAAGCTACAAGATCCAGCAATAAAATCTTTCAAAGCAACAAAAAACCCTTAATTTATAACGTAATTTCATTGCTCAAAGGCGCATTAAACATACAATTAACGTACTAATTACCAACGCCATTAATAACAACTGAACGAAATTATCATAAAATCCGTTAATCACAGTTTCATTTCCAAAGTTTAGTACAATCACTCCTAATTACCAAACTATCCTTAATTCCAAACGCTAAACCCCCCAGGCTTCCCGATGCCGCTGAGCCTGTACAGCGCCTGGCTGCAGCCGATGCGGATGTACGGCGGCTCGGCCCCGGGCGCCCCCTGCCTGCCGCCGTCGACGCACCTCGCCACCTACCCGTCCAGCCAGCCGCACCAGCAGACCCACCTCGCCCAGCACCTGGGCCAGCTCGGGCTGAACCACCTGCAGGGCGCGGCCTACCCGGGACACCGGGCCGCCGCCAGGCTGCTCTCCGCCGCGGCCGTCGCCTCCGCCAACTTCACCGACGAGAGCGAGGACGACGGGAGCCTGTCGCCGGCCTCGCCGGTACACGATCTCTCCAAGTCGCAGCACGGTGAGTTTTACGAGCGAAATTTCAGCGGTTTGCGGGACGGGGGTTCGAGGGGAGGAAAAGTGGTTTAGAGGAAAAATGTACCATCGAACACTGAGGCGGGCTCGATTTTTTTCTAATTTCAAGGTGTTGAATTCAATTTAAATTAAACCTGTCCGCGAGTACACTCGTGTAACATCGCTTGTACTATAATAGTACAGATACTTTAGCTAGTTTCTAGCGTCTTTAAATAGTTTGTAGTTAAAACTATAATAAACTGAAGCAGTTATTTCGATGCGCTATACTTTTTTCAACTAGTTGAGAACACGTTAAAGTATTGATGTATCTAAATCCATTTAATCTTTTAAAACAATCTTCGCCATAAACGCCATCAATATTACTCGGTTTCTTTTCCCGTTTATTTGCTTATTGACAATGGACAAAGACGTTACTTGCACGCGATCGTACTCGAACTTCCGTACACTCTCGTCTATATTTTATCAGCGAATATATGAGAAACAAAAGGATTGATCTCATCAAGATTCACGTCTAACAATCTCGCCCGACTGCCTTTGCCGCGGGCATTCGTGTCTTACGCCGCGGACGTCGCCAACGTCGCTGACGCGCTCGAGCCCTAGACAAAGATAAATTATGCATGACAGATTTTGCTTATAGAAAGTGCCGTTTATTCGCCTCGCTCGCGGAAAACTTTAATTTCAATTTCGCTGACAAAGAGAACGGCGAATAAATTTACGAGCGCGGTGTGGAATCGCGAGTTCGTCGCCGCGATTATGAACAACCTAATTATTGTCTAGATTTAATTTCTTTTTGTTTAGTTTTAGTTAATAAAAAGTCAACTCGAATCGACGCGATCGACATTCCGTTTAACGAATCCATCGACAACCAAATTAAAACCAAGAAACATTTCGTAATACTCGGTAAGAAACTTTAAAGCACCAATTAGAAATGCAAATGACCCGAGACGAATTATCGAGACCGAGCACAATCCAAAAAATTTCGCCGCTGAAACGGCGGTTCATTCTCCTCGCATTCGAATATAATCGCAGCTCGCTGAATAAGGAAAGGAGCCTGAATGGACGGCTCTGTGTGTCGCGCGGGGCCTCATAGGTGTGATTTCACTCGCGATGCGTCATTTCATTAATGGGCGCGCGCGCGCGCGCCGGTAATTTATGCCGCTTAGGCGTCGTTGGGCTTTTTACGAGCGACGGAGGCACACAAAGCGACCCGTTATTGCGGCTTTTCTCGGCGGCGGCCGCCGAAATTTCTTTTCAATCGAAAGCGGAGGAGATCTTGTTCCGAATGCCGAGCGCGTTCTGTGTGATGTGTGTGTACGAGTCGCGGGTTTTTCGAGGAGACCGCCGTTCGCGTGAGTCATTTTTCGCCTTTCGGGAGCGGGTTTCGGGTTTCATTAGGAGGCGATATACATTTATTACGAGTTTTTAATTCCCGATTAGTGTGTTTAGAATTCGGATTGTAATCTCGTACAAGCTGGATTTTGCTGCACGCAGTTTTTGAAATACCGAGTATTGATATATTATTGATACTGAAGTTATTAGTAGAGAAGAGGTTTCTACCTCAGTTATTCTTTTTCCAATTGTCAAAAATTTAAATTCTGAAATCAGCAATTTTTTTAAGCTGTTCTTCGAACAGTAAAAGTGAAAACCAAATAATTCATGGATTTTAAAGTACTTTCAAAATTAGACGAATGAATTATTTCCGCGTGTCAATTAAAAGTACATTACTACACTCTGCACTAATTGGATAAAACGATTCTTTTTCTTGCTCCAATAAATCAAACCAGAATAAACTTCTGCAATTAAATTCGAAGACGCAACAAAAATATTGTGTACGACGGAAAAACGGTTGCGGATATAAAAGATTCCATTTGCCTACTAACAACGAAAAGGATACGACACGTGGGAGATCGGCTCAATTTGATTCTAATTATGCAACGGTTATAATGAGTTGTATAGGAAATAGAAAGGAGGTATATTGATTTTGGTATAATAAATATCCGTCTATTAGCATCGTCATCGGCGGCTTTATTTAGCATACAAAAGCATATTATAACTACCAGTCTTTCACCATTACACACGATGTTAGAATGTCATAAATTAGTCCCTCCGGAAATTATTCACGCACTCTCCGCTTTGCGCAACCGCAAATTGAGAATATCGATGAGCCGTCGAATTTTTTGGCCTTTCCTACACCAATCAATATTGACTCATAGCTGCACAAATTATTACAAAATCGTCAACAATGAATTAACAAGCATGAATATTCCGATTGTCTCCGTTTGGGATTGATTTACAACACGAGTGTCTTGTACACTGTAATAGAGAGGTTTATAGATTAATTAAACACTGCGCAATTGGAAAGTTTATCGCTTTTTACATTCATTTCCAAAGGCATTTTAAATAATTAGTGCAGCGATTTTTAATCCCCGCTTCAATAAATTAACAAAGAAATATTAGAATCTTCCCAGAAATAGTTTCGTTTAACCTTAAAACCGATGCACTCGAACAATTCTATTTAAACAATCTCTAAATTACCGTCCCGAGCATTAGCAACGATCTCGACGACACCGCTAATGAAAATGTCTAATTAGACGCTCTAAATCATTGTGCAAACAGCACCTGTCCGGCGGCCAATTTAAAAATCAAGCTAAACGTCGCTCCGATGAAATATCCTCCTCCGCTTACCGTCCACGTGCCAATGTACACGCAGCACAAAGAATTACCAGCATTTGGCTCTCGACCCTGCGGTCCTTTGTGTCGAGCCTCGTAAGCTCTTTCGCAATGGCTGGTCGCTCGAGATTAGCAGGTATTGGTGGTATAATATATAAAGCAGGTGGCTTTGTATTATTCATTTAAAGACTTAGAGTAGCTTCTTTTGTTCAATATCTATTTTTCAGCCGCGCATATTATATTTTTAGAAAAATCTTTATTCTTATATTTAGAACCACTACGACTTAATCCAAGTTTCTACATCGACGCGGATCAAACTGCGATTTTAATTTTTCAAATTAAATTTACAACTTGTGTGCAATGACATTTCACGCGAGATGTGCACAATCCAAGCCACACTTCATATTCTAATCATTCCCGACGCTGCACAATGGCCAGGAAAGCCATACACTTAAAGCAAAGCCGTAAAACCACTCGTGAAAACGTCTAAAAAGGCCGCGCGCTGCTAAGAAAGTTGTCAGCGTTAGCTCTTCGTTAAAAAGAGTCATCGAGTTACGTAGGCAGGCGAATAGAGCGGCGAGCTTTATAGCCTCGGCCGAGCGGCTACTGTATTTTAATTGCTCATTGTCGTGTACATAAGCTATATGGGCGGTCCCTATTCCGGCTAATCGGGCGTCGTGCCACGAATCCCCAATGTCGCGCGATCGCGGGGCATTAGAAAATTTAATCGCCGAGAGCGCGACGCAATAAAATTAATTGCACGTTCGATTACGAGCGAGCGGCTCTCGATCGCCGATCGATTCGGAGCGCCGCGCGGCTTGTTTTTTTTTTGTTTGTCCGGCGGGTTTTTCGGTGGACGATTAGTGGCGGGGGACGATTGCCGAGTCGCGACGAGCTCGTCATAATAATTGCAGCTGACTTTCTAGTCTCGCTGTAATTGCATTATGTTTACCAGCGATAAACGCGGAGTTGCGCTATTAAAAGGCGGCGATTAAAATTATAGCGAGTACAATTATTGTCCTCCGAAGACGAGCGTATTTTTAATTATGAAAAAAAAACAGTATAATTGAGTTTATTTTCGAGGGAGTCGCTTTGAAGGGAATTATCGAATATTCTATAATTAGAGGAATGTTGAGTTTGAGGTATATTTCGTTTGTCTATAAGTAGAAACGACAAAGTTTGCTAGTTTTTATAAAAAAAACTTATTAAACTAGTTTCATAAAACATTGCAGCTGCCACACGGATTATCAAATAATTATCGGATAAACAATCGGCCGCTGATTTACTTCCATCGAAAAATGAACTGAAACGAACTAATTGGCGATAAAAACCAACAAAAGTTTGAGCTCCTCTTCTAACTCAATCCCGAGAAGAGCCAAAGAATTATCGCGAAAATTATCATCGCGAGAGCCAAAAAAACTCGGCGATCCCTCCTCGCTCGCCGACAAAACGAAACACGAAAAATCCCCTGGCGGCTCGTCCCCGAAAACTGCGTGAGCGATCGCGCGACAAAGTCAGGGCACAAGAGGCCCTCGCGCGAGGCATGAAAGCTGCGCGCGACAAGGGGGGAGAGAGAGAGAGAGAGAGATACCTGCAGGGGGAAAGCGGCGCGCACGTAGCGCTTGCGCGTGTGAGTGCGAGCGCGCAGCGCTTATTGATGTGGTGCCCCGGCGGAGAGCTCCGCCGCGCGGCCGCTTCGTATGCGAGACGGACGGCTTTCTGGGAATCTATATCGCCGACGAGCTGTCGAGCTTATGACATACCTGTCTGTCGATCGCCGGGGATTTTTAGCCGAGCCGCGGCGAGAAGCGCGAACGATCGCGCGACTCTGCCGGGATTCGCTGCTCATTGCGCTTTTGGAGAACGGGCTGTTGGTTATAAGCTTTTGGGCCATTCGAAATTTCATGCGGGTTTGATGACGTCGTTAATCTCGAAATTATTCAGAGTATTCCTAATATTAGCGCGCGAACTTTCTTCGTTTCTTTCGGTTCGATCAACTCTCAGCCGCTGCAAATGACAAAATTTCTTGCACCATCATCATTACTTATATATCCGCGCGTATATACGCGACTCATCACTAATTCACCTCCTCCCCTATATATAGCGGCGTCGAGCGAGAAATTTGAAATTCACAAAGCTTTATACCCGCAAATCGGCGATACCGTCTGCCGCGAGCGCATTAAAAAGAAAGAAGCCTCAAAGATGTCACTCTCTCTCTCTTTCTCTCTCTCTCGCCTAAAGATAGCCGGGGATCGGCCCCCGCGCGTCGATCGATGACTCCCGAATTGCAGACTAAAGCCTCTCTCTCTCTCTCTCTCTCTCTCGCCACGGGATAATTACTTCCGGCGTAAGACGCTGGCTGCAATCGATAAGCGGGAGAGAAGGAGCCGTTGCATTATGCAGACGGAGGAGGAGGAGAGGCCAGACTCGCGCGCGAAGCGGTTATATTCTGAAATGCGGGTCATCGATTCCCTATGGCGAATGCATCCGCCACCAGCCGGCCGAGCCGGGAGCTCTTAATTCGAGAAACGGCGCGCGGTCGAGCCCGATGGTAATTAGACGGTTTATATCAGGCGCGAGTGATCCAATTACTGGCAGTGACCCGGATTTTCGCCGGGTTCTCGTTGATTAGACGCTAATCGGGATAGGATTACCCGGCTTGCCGGAAGGTATTTTTGGTGAATTGACGTTTGGTGATGGTTAAATGGAGTCGAATGGAATTATTTTAAAATGTGCTCGTTTAAAGAGATGGGGTCTGTCGATAATAGTATTCTCTGACATCTTTTGCCTAAATGTTTAAAAACACGTATCTTAATTAAAAAGCAAATCAAAGCTTCAAAATGTATCTTGTTCATATCAATGCAGGCGCCAAATCGCAGTATAAATAAAAGAGCCGCGAAAGTAATTGAGAATTTCCGTCGGATATGGATAATTAACGACACTTCGGAACTCGCTGTACCGTCCGAAAAAAAGCAGTGAAATATTCATAAGGAAAGTTCGTACCCCGACAGGAAATGTATTTCGGCATCCGAAGATCGGACACAACCGACTCTTGACTCGAATGTTTTCTGAAATTCGCGAAACAGGAGAAGTTTATAAATTTGACGAGTAATCGATAGGAACTTTTTATCAGAGCCGCAATATTTATATAAATTCAAAAACTAATTAACGTTGTTAACTGGGTATCTATATTGGAACGGTCCAACGGAATGAACGAGTCGTTCATATTTATGAGGATTATAATTGCGTTTCGCTCGCGACTCGCGATTTCATTCAGACCGCCGATGTACATTGAATATTATTAGAAGATCCGATTTATATTTTATACGAACGCAATTGAAATTCGCGGATTGCATTTTTGACAATCCTTTTATCCATCGTAATATGGAAATAAATACACGCTTGATAAAGAATAATTTTGTTAGAATAACTTAACACCTCCGCTATTTCATGTCAAAGTTGGCAGTCTCAATAGAAAGAAACGATTCCTCAGCCTTGAGAAATTCATTAAAATAATACGAGCCCTCCAGTTAATCGCCGCAATTTCAAAGTCTAAAGAAAGAAGTCGCGCACAAGGCAAACATCGGCTTTAGGAGTATATATTGACATATCGATGCCAGCGAAATCGCAATCCTTACCGATTGACCTCATTTCCGCAGGGGGAGGGAACGAAGTGCAATTTTCATGCATAAATGCGCGGCGTAGATCCCCCCCATTAAACTTATCAACCCGCGGCCGCTATAGGCTCTCGGGCAATTAAGTGGCTATACCTTAAGTGCAACTTTTTATTGTTCTTCGCGCGATTCCGCCGAGCCGACTTGAAACATTCACGAGAGCCCCGACTTCTTATGTCCGGCGTACTTTGTACAACAAAGGGAGAGAGAGAGAGAGAGTCGAGCGCTAATGGCGGGAGGGAGAGAGGCTCGCGGAGTGGCGACGCGACGACGGCGGCATTTATCATCTTGCTGCCAGTTCTAATTTTTCGAGCGAAGGACGTTAAATACCTCTGCATTGATTACCATTTAGCGCCGACACTCTTTCGAAGTGGTTCACTTATATATATATATATATATATATATCGACGGAGCGACTGCTTTTACGAGCTGTGCTTTCGCAGGTTCTTACGTCAAATAATTTATTCGCTTTTAATTTCGCGCGAAAATCGATTTGACTCGGTCGAGTCGATGCCTTTTGGTTTTCTTTTTTCAAGCGTTTAGGTTGATGAATTTTTATAAAAGATGTTCTTAGTCAGAAAATGAGAAATTTTATTTCAAGTACAATTTTCTTATATACAATACAATAACAATATTACAGCTATTTTTACCCAAGAATTTTTTCAATTACAGAGCATCTCTTGTATAGTAAACTAGGTTTCTTAAAAAAGAATTCATTCTAAATTCAAACGTTAAGTATTTTATGGAACTGAATACTTTAACCATTTCCAGCAAAGTGATAAATTAATGTAAGAAAACAATCTTTTTTTTAAATAGTCTTTTTTTAAGGGAATGTATTCTATCAAAGGCGAAGGACCCAATAAATATTATAAATTTAAAACTTCTTTTAAAAACTATATATAAATACCAAAGAACATCAATAAAATTACAAGCCCATTCTCCCGGCTACGTTCACCTCAACCCCCTTCCTCCAACCCTCTCATCGAACGTCCAGCATCACTGAAAGTAGTAACGCACCGACTGTCCGAGCGACTTTTACCGTCGCGATTACAACTCCGCGCAGACTCCTCTCCGCTGCATATTTCATCGGTTCTCCGCGACGCTTTAGAGCAGACAAAGGAAGCGCTGACGTGTTCGCGCGGTACAATGACCAATCTAGAGAAGCGCGCTTGCCTGCTCCGGCAATAATAGACGGCGCGGCGATCGATCGCTGCCTCTATACGGGCGACTATAGTCGATTCGGAAGGCTCTTTTTAAATAAATATGCTCGGTTAACTTATGCTCGACGTTCGATTTGATGCGAGGGGCGGTGGTAATTGGCCGCGGCTTCTTTGTCTCCGCGGCTGGACGTTGACAAGTTCTTTTTTTTTTCGGTCCTTGGAGGTATAATTGAGTCTTTCTCGGGAGGTAATGAGGACGGGGGAGGAAATTGCGCGGAAGTTGGGAGGAGAAAATGCCAGAGAGTTTTGGCCGAGGTGAAAGTATATAGTTGAGGCTAATTTTGATGCGAGGAGGATGATTTACTTCGATTAGGAGACAAAGGCCTTATTTCTGGCTGGAATTTAATGATAAAAATTGGAGTTTTGGTACAGAATATTTAAACTATCGATTAACTATTGGTCGATAAATTAACAATCCATCAATCGAGCAGGCAGTTCAGAGAGAAAAATTTCAAGCTATTTGAATAGAAAATCGAAACGCGAAAAAAAAAGAATTTAAAGAATCAAAGTGAAACATGGAATATTCTTTAATAAGGAGAAAGTGAATAATTGAAAGGCAGCATTTCCGCGAAATTGTTGTATCAGTATTCGTGGTTGTTTGAAAACATTCCGTGCATAATCGGTGGCAGAAACTTCTCGCGCGGAAAGTTCCAAACTTCGGGTAGTTATACGTCATTACTCGCCAAGGGGAATGAGTTCCGCTTCCAGCTAATTTCGGTACGCCAATCATAGTACGACCAAGAAAAAAGACTCGAATAATGAGAATTTTAATAGTGTCATTTTACTCGTCTTCTTTATTATGCATTGAATAAACAATTTCCCGTTAATATTTAATTTACGTAATAAAAAATTGATCAAAAAACTTTGTTCTTTGTAATTAGTTTTACGTACTGAATTGTTAACTTAAAGTTATATTACAAATAGTAATTATTTAATGGAATTCAAAGTCATTTTACAAGCTAATCAATATTTTTTCGTCCAATTGAAATACAGAATTTAATCATGTCAGCTTAGAAGTACATTTATATTTGATTGCCGATGAACAGTCCTGTCGTATAAAATAATTAATGCTTTCGTTTATTTCATTACACCCTTTTAATCTAACTAGTCTTGTCATTATCTTATCATTCCCTGCTCTAATTTGATTTTATAGCACAAAACCTATTTTTAGGAATTAAAATGAACGCGCTAATTAACAGATAACTTATATAAAATATCTCTAAACGCCAAACGAATTTCGCGACTACTAATTCAGTTTTACACGTAACAGAATTACACTCAATTCTCGGATCCCCATCGATTTACGTAAACTAAATAATTTATACTCCGCAAAAGTGTACACCTTAACTCTTCAAATTTCTTATGCAATCCTTCCGAATTAAAATCCCCCGTCCAAAAATTGACATCCCGCGAATGAAAATTTCCTCCACGATCCGACGAGACAATCCACGCTTGGCGAGCTCTGCCAAAAATACGAAAGAACCACGGAGCCCGAACTCCCGCGGCGACAGGAAGCCGCTGCGTGACCGGCAGCCGAAAACTCCCGAAAAACGTCGAAAAAAGCACTGGCGCCAGTGCGAGATTTGTCATGCGCTAAGCGTCGCCCCTTTTCTGCTTGCAGGCTCGGAGAGCGGTCGCGCCTCCCCGGAGAACAGCGAGGACGAGGCGCGGGCCGACGGCGCCGGCGGTCAGGGCAGCTCGGCGGCGGGACAGCAGGCCGCGGGCGGAAGCGGGCCCGGGGCCCAGGGGAGCAAGGCGCGCAGGCGCAGGACCGCCTTCACCTCGGAGCAGCTGCTCGAGCTCGAGAGGGAGTTCCACGCCAAGAAGTACCTCAGCCTCACCGAGAGGAGCCACATAGCGCACGCGCTCAAGCTATCCGAAGTACAGGTTGGTGGGCTGCTGTTTTTTAGTTTTTTTGGTCGCTTAAGGGGACAAGCCTGAGTTGAAACTAAGAAAAGATAATAATAACAAAGTTTTCTATTAAAATTATCTAATTTTACCTATATTTTAAGCTCAACTAGGCTAAAAAACCTGTTTGGAACACCAATTATTGAAATTTCTTTTGAAGACTGATTTTCAAAAGCAAAAGTTATTTGGCGCAGGATAATTTCTAAACCGCTTAGAATTGACAACAAAAGTGTTTCTATATTTTACAGCTCCACTGACTCATCGGTTCAGAATATTTTCTACGACAAGTGACTTTTACTTCTGAAAATCAGTGTTCGAAAGATATTACAATATTTGGTGTTCCGAATAGGTTTTTTTAGTCTAGTTGACTTAAAATAAAGGTAAAAGTATATACTTTTAATAGAAAAATTTTTAAATACTATGTACTTATTTTAGATGTTAATTTTTGTATAATTAAACAATTATTACCTCTTCTTAGGTTTTAACTCAGGCTTGTCATCTCAATAAACGAGTTTGGGTCAGGGTGGAAAAAGTAATTGACATGTGTAGAAAGGGGAGAATGATTTGAAATTTTGTAGGAAAAAATTGAAACGAAATTAGGTAACTTTTAAATGCATTTATTTCTAACAAGAAAATAGGAACAGTCTTACAACAAGGTATATGTAACATATTTATTACGAGTATATTGTATGCGAGGTAGTTGCGGTGGCCGCCGTCAAAATCATCGGATTGCACGATTAAGCACCAACGAGGCATCCAGCGTTTTCGATGCTGAAGAAGTCCTTCTGCAATGCAGAAAACGACTTGCATAAGTCAACGTTCCAAGAGATTTATAGAATTGATGAAAAAATTACAGAAATTAATGCGAACTTACGGCACACTGAATCACTTTGGCGGGGTTGTACCAGTGCTTCTTGCACTTCTTGAGAGCCTGTTTAAGGCACTCCTCGGAGGCGTGCTTGAAGAATTTCTTGAGAATTTTAAGCACCTTCTTTCCCTGTTAAATTATAAATAATGCAATTACATCGATGAACTAGAAAAATGCGTAATTAATCTCTACATTTTTTATTGCCGCGCGAATAGCGACGAAGGGCAACTAAAGAACGGTTCATTAGAAGTATGAAATTCACTTGTTAATAATGAATATATCGTGACACTAAAAGTTTGCGGAGCCTTTCGCTTATATATTCTCAGACCGAAGCATGAAATTGCCCGTCGTAATAATTAAAAACTTCTAAGTATTCTTAAAAAAAAAACGTGTCATTCCAGAAAACGTATTTACTTCTAGTTCGAGAAAGATTTTCTTTCAATTCGATATTAATAAGCTTTCGCGAAAATAATTGAATTTTAATCATCAAACTTGAAAAGCAATGACTATACTCACAATATTAATTCGAGCCTCGACCGAGTCGACTTCAAAGTCGTCGACGTCGACGTCGACCTCCTCCTCGTAGGCATCTTGCGCACTGACGCTAACGATGGCGAAGACAAGCGCGAAAGCGCAGAGAACCAGGAAGTACTTCGAGAACATGTTGCTGCTGTACGAGATGATCTTGCACTGTTTGTCGGATTGAATTGAACTGTGCAGGTCTGCGGTCGCCCGGTCCTTATATACAGCTGACGGCTCGAATTATTGTTTATTGACGGAGGCCTCGATTAGCCGGGTTATCGCGGCACAAATGAATTGTACTTACCCACGCCGAGTGCTGATCTTACGATAAGGTTTCATTGTAAAGTGAGGGGAATTACGATCGTAGTAGATATTGAGTTAGCGCGATTGATTAGTCTGTAATTACGTACGAGGAAACTGATAGGGGAATCACCGTAATCGTGTTAATTTATAATGAGCAAGTAGTGAACAAACACATGTTTTTAAAGGCGTTCATATTATTTGTTTTTGTGATTTCTATTATAGTAAATTTTGAAATTTATGCATTATTTAATTATTGAACTATTACAAGTATTTTGTCAAATATAGGGTTTCTTTATTTCATCCAAAACATTTTTATATTCTTTACTGATTTACGCTGAAACGATCTATTCATTGATTAACATAATTAAGAGCATTTTTATAACTGGTTTTTTGCACATATTCTGCTTCTCTTATCAAGATGAATTTAAGTGTTTATTTAATTAAGTTATTTTAAAGCAAATATTTCCTTCTCCAACGCAGTACACACACATCTCTCATCAATTAAAAAAAGCTACTCCCTCGTTGCAAAAGCCCACTCAACGAACCCCTAGAACCATCGCATCACACGTCCTTCTCTCTGTGCAGGTAAAAATCTGGTTTCAAAACCGTCGCGCCAAGTGGAAGCGCGTGAAGGCGGGCCTGACCAGCGGCAGCGCGGGCAACCCGGGCAGCCGTCCGAGCGCCGGTCCCAATTCCGGCGGCGGGCCCCGAATCGTCGTGCCGATCCCGGTGCACGTGAGCCGCCTGGCGGTCCGCTCGCACCACCACCACCTGGAGAAGTGTCCGCCGCAGAGCGGCGCCCAGTCGAACGGCGTCGGCGCCCCGGCGGGCCTCAACCTCACCGCCAGGATACCCAGCTCGCCGCTGCCGAGCGGGGCCTCGCTCACCCTCGGCTCGCCCGGGGGACTTAGGGCCTTCAGCGCGCCGCAGCCGAGTAACGCCGGATCGGCCAGGTAGCCGGCGCGTTGAGCGTCAAGAGCGACGATTTCGTGATTTTTTTTTACCTCCCTGTAGGGAGGAGTTGGGTGCTTTGTTGGGGGTAAAAAGTGAATGTTTTCGTAAATTGAGGAAAGTGCGGTCGATGTCTTTTACTGCTTGAATAATGCAGTGCAGTATTTTTTATGGACGACGAAGGAAGCTATTATTTATTTATCGAGGGACATGAATGATCTTTCTTCGAAACGGTCGTCTATTGTGAAATAATAATAATCTAAATGAAACGGAAAAATTGCCAGAGTGTAAAGATATTATATCGATATTGTGTGTTGAAAAATGTTCCGCGCATCGCACGTTTACGTTCTCCGCTCCGAGAATCGTTTGTACATATGTATATTCGTACATTTATATATAAATAACTTAGATGCGTATCTCAACTTTTGCCAAAAGTGTCTAAATAATAAGCTCAACAGTACTAATATTTATTTCCCCACGAACATTAGTCGTAAACGGGCATCGTAAATGTTTAAAAGCCCCGTAGGAGATTCAGTCGTACGAACGACTATTTTCCAAAAGGAAAAGGCACGTCGACTCTCGGCGCGAATCGGTCACCAAACTCAGCGGCCTCTTCGTCCTTCGCGCCTCGCGATTAATTCGCCGGCAAATCGTCGGCGCAAATGAATTAATGGACGAAGCTTGTTCGCCTATCCCGCCGAGACGAGTCGTCGGCGGAGGGGGGCGACGGACACAAAGGGTGAATTATGAATACCATATTCGCCGCACCCACGCCGCATATATATGTAAGGGGGGGGGGGGGCTGTATCGAGCGTGCGACGACGGCATAATGTATTTGTTTGATCTTGAGTTGAATTCGCTGCTGAGCGCCGATTCGCGGGAGGTAGATGCTTTTCGGAGAGAAAGGGAGAGAGAGGATAAATCGTCGATGGTTTTTGGTGCTATTTGCGCGATGGAACGTGTTTTGAATGTACAAGCGGTGTGTCGCGCGATCGTCGATGTGTCCCTACGTACGCCACTTTGCAAGTGAATCGTAATACGAACTCGGTAGGAAATTGACGAGTTTTACTTATTAAATTTTTGCCGTATAAAACTCCTCAACGTCTCCGTCGTCGAACTGGAAGCACAAGCGACGCTCGCAATCTCTCTAAGCCACCTGTATAAAAGAAACTGTAAATAAACCAAGCTGAAACCGCGCGCACGAAGTCTCCGCCGGCGACGGCGGCAGTGCCGGTTATTTTTCTACGGCAATAATTGTATGTGTAAAGTATTATCCATGAATACGCAATTAGCGAAAAATCGACGTAATGCCGCGTGCGTGCTCAGCGTACCCTCTGTACATAGACTCTCTCTCTCTCTCTCTCTCTCTCTCACGGAGACGCGCTCCGAGAAGAAAGAGCAAAAAAAAAAGGCGCAGGTATAGGATAAGCGATGTAATCGTCGTCGCGGCGCTGCAGTGTCTGCGGTTCCGACGGAATTGCACGGCTCGCACGCGAAAATCGAGCTGCCGAATTGTAATCGGCGAGCACGCGAGCCGGGAAGAGGGCGGGAATTACGATATAACCGTTATGTATATGAAAGCGCAATAAAAACGTGTTATATATATCCAAGGGCTTATCGACTTGCTTTATTCTTCACTGGCTTATGTATATACCTTCGTCGGACGGAGAGAAGATCTACGGGGGCAAGCATTTTTGGTCAGAGCTGTTATTGATTCTGGCCTGCTTTGACACACAGCCTGTCCCCGGGGTGTGAATTTTTTAGTGTTTTTTTTTATTTTAAATTTACGGAATTCTCAAAGTTTTTATGGATCCGTTTAAAAATATTTTTCTTGCGGCTTTGTTCTTATTACGCTTTTGTAGCAATAAATGTGAGAGGTTTTTTTATTTTCGATATTAAATTCTGACGTCTTGTCATTTATTTTCTGTTTTTAAGAGAAACACCTACCTAAAAATAAAATTCTTACCAGTAAAAGTAGTATATAACTTTACGATACTTCATTTATCAAATATTTTTTCTACCATGTTTACGTTAAAAAAAAAACGGGAGAAAACTGAAAAGAATCCCAAAACCTCAAAGCAGCCACAAGCCTCCCGAACGCGGCGACTCTCAACAGGCGAAGAGACACCCATCAGCTGCATCCTCCGCCAAGGCAAGTAAGTACAAATCGGCTATTTATACAATCGAAGACGAATGAATGCAGATCTCCGTCCTCGGCGTCCCCGAAGGCGTGATCGGCTCTATTTTGACAATTTGTCGCCGCCGCTTCGGCTTTGTGACTCGGGAGAGCAGCGGGCGCTTCTCTCTCTCTTTTTTTTTCCGGGTAGCGATCGAGCGCCGGTAGGTATACGCGTATACGCGTACAAAAGGCGGCCCGGAAAAAAAGGAGCGCGCGCGCGCGCGCCTCGACAGAAGGCCGCGGGCCTCGGGGGCGTGACGCACATATGTGCCCCCGATGCGCATTAACTGCCGCAGCGCAGCGCGAGGCTGCAACTTATACCGTATACACGCTTTCCGGGCGATCTGCGTGTGAGGTATACGAGCCGGGGAGGCTACCGGGGAGGCTGCGCCAGGCGCGATTGAGATCGATGGGCCAGGAGTAATTGGCGGTGTGATTTGTGGAGGGATTTTGTTTGGATTGGAGGAGTGATTTTTATGGGAGAATGCCTTTTCTCCACGGGGAGTGGACGGGGCTCTTTTGAAATTTTCAGCTTCTACCGGGTAATTGGTCGGAGGGAATAGTGTCACTTTGGGGAGTAACTGAGAAGGATCGTTTCTGGGAATTGACACTCGAGCATTTCTGTGTAGGCAAGGTGTAGAAAACGCGTTGACAAAGTTAAAAATTGGCAATTAAATTTATATTGATAAAGACACCAAGTATATAAGTATAATAAAAATTATAATTAAACACTAGAAAAAGATTGTTTTACAGTATTAGTATATAGTTTTGCTGAAAGAGGTTAAGCATTAATTCTTAAGAAACAACCCTGTCGCTAATAAAACTGAAGTTTATCTGAACTATAAATTTATAAACATTCAGTATTTTTATCAAGCTTGGAGCTTCCATTCTCAAGCTAACAAGTACACCTTACATTTCCCCAAGTCGACAACACCCAAGTCCCGCGTCAAATAATCGTCGAACCCACGAAACCTTGGCGATTCTCCCGCCCAATGCTCCGCGCGTCGCGGGCCATCTGCACCGCGCCGACACCGCTGTCTGTCGCATTAGCATGCGCACACTTGCTCATCGCGCTCGCCCCCCGTTACCAATTACCCCCGAGGCCCGAATTACGCGCGGCGATGCTCGCGCTCGGGGCGTTCTCGCAGCTGCGTAATTCGGTGGGCATGATAGGGCCCCGCCCCCCCGCGCGCGGGCCGTGCGCTCCGCAATTACGCGCCGATCGCTTTCGACTGTAAACAATTGCTCTCTCCTTTCTTTTCGGCCGCCGCCGCCGCCGTTGCCCCTTTTGCCAACGTACCTTCGCGTTATGACCGGCCTGTCGATCGGCGACAGCTTTTTGACGGATGCTCGGGCGCGGAGGTGCGCGCTTTAAAGGGTGCTGCCGACGCTGTTGCTGGATTTTTTGGCGTTGCGCTTTTTTGTATGTTTGTTGGGAGCTGGGAGAAGAACGGCGTAACTTATTTGAAGTTACCAGATCTAAATTTGGGATTCTGAAGTTTTGCACATTTATTAATAGTCATTGTGGTAATTTATTTAGTGGGATAAACATTGATATTCACTTTCGCCGATCTTGCACAACATATTTATGCGATGCTTAACAAAAGTATTTATTTTATAATTCAAAATTTCTCGAGGTATCGTAACGGGCAGACCCACACTTCCCCGAATACATTAACTTTATTCTAGATCACGCAAAATCTCCGCGATGAATATTCAACGCCGACTTTCAAATAACTCATTACTCTTTCAAAAGTTGAACGACGACGAAAAAAGCTCGTCGATCCTCCGACGTAAGAAACAGAATTCTCTATCAATCCGTCGCGCCGTTAATTACCCATTTGAATTCCCTCAGCTCTGAAATTCCCTTTGAGCTCTCGGCGAGAGCGATTTAAATTAACGGTCGGTGCACCGTCAAAGCACACTTTCACATAGCTTAGCGGCATTAATAAATGGGGAAGTGTAGAGTTCGCGCTACCGGCGCGTTTCTATAAGTTCTGCCATGGAGAACAATGTAGAGCTGTTGTGTTACATTCTATGAGGGCACGTAGCATCATCGATCAGCGCGAGGTTAATGTCTGTTAGCAGCTGTAAAGACTGGGAATGGGCTCATTTGAATACGAGTCGGAGAGAGAGAGAGAGAGAGAGAGAGAGAGAAGCTGTCTGACAACTGTTACCATCTGATTCCGCGGTCTCGTCGTAGTTCTTCAACTTCGAAAGAAAATTATTTTCCTCGTCGCTTCGAGCTTTTATTAACCAGCTTTCGAGACTCGAATAAGATTTCGTCGACTTTCGCGGCTGACGATCGCGAAATTCTATCCAAACTCGCTCGGTTAAAATATTAAAAATAATTTTCTAAAAAAAAAAAAAACTATAATTACCAGCGCGAACTTTCTCCAGATTCCGGGAAAATAAAAAGCAAACAACGAATGAAGTACCGATAAAAAAAAGGCTGACGACACCCTTGAATCCCCGGAGCGGAGCGCTGTCCCCCGTTCGCCCAGCATCATTAATGCCCTCTCGGTTGCCCGTCCACAAAGGGCACAATGGGCCAAGTGCATTACGGTTAATAGACGGAGGCGATCGTCGCGGCAGTTATCCGCCGCGGATAAATCATCGTCCTTGCTCCCTCTCTCTCTCGGACACGCCTCTCCCGGCGCCCCAACCGTACAATGGCCCCGGCGAATCATAAGCGAGTCGGGGTCGCCTGGCTTTATGGCCGGGTCTCCGGGGCGAGGAGGAAAAAATCGGGCCGCGGGAAGTCGATGACGAGCTGGATTTCTGCCGATCTCTGCGGTTCGCCGACGAGCGGTTGTTTGCTGTTTTCCGTGATTTTGCGGGATTCTGGCTGCAGTTCGACTTTGTGGCGGAATGGTGCGATTGATTGAAAAACTGATGTGTATAAGCTGTAAATTGTAGAGTAGATTGCGATAGAGGCAAATAAAATTATTGACAATTCAGAAAAAAAAAACTGATCTCTGCGAAATTATATACTTTTTGCCCTGCTCAAGCGCTACATTAATTTATTCAATTAAACATGCCAGTCTATAACAAATTCACATCCATTGATTGGACGATTCAATTAGTCCAAAATTCAGAACGGAAATCGCAAATTAAAGCAATTTTAGCTATCGAATGGAAATTAATCGAGCAGCGACTCCTTTATAAGTTCTGTCGATAAGTTGCATATTAAATTACACATCCGTGACAGTTATTCTCCTGCAAAAACACTGTATGACTTTTGAATTATCGGTTCTGTAGAAAAATTTATGCAATAAAGCTTCATCTCCGGCTATATTTGCAGGGTTCACGATTACACATATAAGAGACTGTACGTTTCAAATGTTTAAAGACGTATTTTTGAAATTCTATAAACGAAAGGCTAATTAAAGGCTAAATATTCGCTTCGCCTTAAAACTCATAATTTTGCATTTTCGATAAATCATAATCAGAATGTTACCGCAGACTACCTTAATTTATACCTTCGCGCTCGTCTATTATTATTTTTATTAAAACTTATAATGTTCATATGAAAATAATTGATGCACTTTCCTACAATATCCATTGAATATAATCAATATTTTGCAAATGATACGTAAATATGTTTTCAAATCCAGTCAGAAATTCGCAACAAAACAAATCGCATTTCATTCAACATCCAAAACAAAGCTTTCCGATATAACCATCAAAAATATCAGCGCAGCCGCTCGGGAGCGAGGACCGAATCGAATTAAAATTGACTTCCGATTAATCGAGCTCGTTTATCGCGTCGTGCAGCGCTCAAATATTCATTAGCCGCCCTGGAACATCAAACTCTCGAGACGATCCCGAGCGCCCCTGAGTGTATATGAAAATCGAGCTACCCTCGGCGACGGGCATCCCTTTTCATTCTAATTAAGCCTAATTTTATTAGCACTTTAGTCGGGGCTCAAATTCGGAGTGGCTGGGGATTTTTTTTATTAATTTGCGTACGTTGGAAGCGTGGATTGAGTGGCGCTAAAAAGTTAAATTTTAGTTGATGGAAAAGGGGCTTAGTGTTTTATTATTAAATTAATAAAAGCACGTCTTACAAAGTGGTGCTTTTGAAAATAAATGTCCCGAATCGACAAAGTATGCTTATTATAAAATCACAAGCAGACAGGAAACCATGACGATTTCATTTTCCGAAAGGATGAGGTAAGGTATTTAGATTTCCGATTAATCGATAAATGCCAATTGCTTTTAGTTTTTAGTGAAGAATTATTTAATATTCGCAGTAAAAGATAGTTAGCGTCAATAAAGTTAATCCATTAGTTTCAGTTTATAAGTTTACAATACAAATAGAAATAATAATAAGTAGGAAATCTTTGACGAAAAAAATAATCAAAGATCACGCGAGAAAAGAAAAGTATATGTTTTTTTCCCCGTTGAGCCACAAAACTAAGCGTATTAATCTACCGCAAAAGTTACAAGTTACGACCAGCTGTATTTCATGTCTGTACAAGCACACTTCCGAAAGCGGTAAAGGAAGTACGAAACTGTAATAACTTATTTATCATTATTCGCGCGATACTTCGTACAACTTTAAATCAATTTTTCTTATTTCTGATTATTTGACATTAAAATTTTGAGGATTATCTTTAATCGAGCCCATCATCAAGAACATTTATTTCCGACTAGAATAAAAATCGTTCTCCAAATGAAAATGCAAATATTCCGCATTTCTCGTCGAAAACCAACCGACCCCTTACTCAGCCCTCCGAATTCGAGAGAAAATAAAAACCGTCGACCCCGCCGACTAATTGCAGTCCTTACCAAAGCTGCACTCTCCGGCTCTCTCTCTCTCTCTCTCTCTCTCTCCTTATCTTGGCACGCGCGCGGTCTCGGAAAGCCGCAGACCGCAAATGGACTCGGCTTCCTGCTCGCACGTGGCCGCGTCCTCTCGATGCGCGCGCGTGTCGGCACAAAAGTCGCCGGAAAACTCGCCCGAGGCCATTTGTCATCGATGATTTGCCGCGCGCAAACCGGACACAAAGCCGCCCCGCGCGGCCGCTTCAATTGATCGCCAAGCGCGCGCGGCCTGCTTTCGAGGGCGGCTCTTCTTCTCCGAGGAGGAGGATGAGGAGGAGGAGGAGAGTGTTGTGTCCTTTGAGGAGCGGAGTGGGCTTTGTGCTGGCTGTCCGTTTTGTCTGGCGAGGAAAATTTTCGGAGGTGTGCGGCGGGCTCCGTTTGTCAGCGATGCTACTGTATACTCGGAAGAACAGTGATTCTGCAGTAAAGAAGAGGCTGTCGGGAGAGAATAATGTGGCTTCTTTTGCGGGAATCTTTTTGTCGATCTGACAAGGAGAGGCTCGACTTTTAAGCTTGTTTTCTGATTTAAAATTATGAAGCATGATGCTTGAGTTTTCCAAAGTTGGGCGCTGTTTTGATTAAAATTTAAAAAAACTCGATTGTTCAATCGCTTACTACGTTACAAATTGTAGAGAATGATTTCATCAATTTGGGTAAACAAAAATCTATTTTCCTTCTATTTTAGCCCCGAAGGGCATGAAAAAAATCTCTTAAAAAATCGACCTTTTGATTGAATAAATGAGACTTTCTCCGCATTTTGAGCAAGTGAGTTTCTCCGTGTAAGTTTCTGCGTTGATGTAATTCAAGTACAGTTTTAACGCCAAGCAGTTTGTTCATTGCCTTTAGTAAATATTTTCGTACGGAAAGGAAATCTTTGCAAGTTTAAGGTCTCTCGTAATAAGTACTTTTAAAAATCTTTTCAAAATAAAAACATTACACACTCAATTTATGCCCACTACGTCCTTTTATAACTCAAAAATCACTTTCAACCCGTTCATCTGAACAACTCCCCCAAAAAGCAGAGCACCGTAAAAAACTGCATTTCACACACACATCCATTAACCCGACACTTTCCAATCTCGTCCCCGAAAAAAAAAGGAAAGCTCTCCCGCTCCAGTGGCAACAAAGGCGCCATAAATCCGCGTTAATCGTCGTCGCCCGGGAGAAGCAACAGTCACAACAAATTCGCTCGTTACGGCGCCGATCTCCGGGGAATCGCGGCCGGCTAAATTCGGGGGTCCAGGCGGGAGAGAGGAGAGCCGCGCGCGCGACTCTTTCCCACAGTCATTTGCCCCGATCCGGGCACCGAAAGTGGCCGTGAAATTGCCGGATCGCGCCTCGAGAGGCGAGACTAATCCGAGCCAACTGCTGCTGCTGCTGCTGTGTGTACTTTGTCGTCCGCAGGATTGAATGCTGGAGCTGACGCCGCGGCTGCCGATGTTCTTTTCGACGCTGCGATTCTCCGTTGTTCGCGGGGCTTTTTGATAGGAAGATTAAGGGCGGGTTTAAATGAGGAACGACGAGTACGATTCGTATCGTATTTATTGGCGAGAAGTCACTGCTGATTAATTGATTAACAATGTATTTTTATTCCGCTACCTAAGTTTTCTGACGTACTCAATGATTGTTCTGATAATATATGTTATTTTCGGTTCTTACATTATCAAGCTAATCAAGCTAAATATATAAAAAAGGTCAAATAAATAAAATTCTCGATTCCATTGCTTCTTCTTGCGCTTCGTCGCTGCGCGAATAAGCAATGTACCTTTCATCAATCTTCGCCGTCGTATCGATCCCTGAAAAAAAATTGCAAAATCATTATGGCGTCAAAAAAAAGAAAAAAAGAACTCATCGAAATCCGGAAAAATCAATTCTTCTCACCTGTCTGAAAGTTTCTCGCGCTCTCCACCTTTCCGTAGACGTCCTACAGACGCGGTTGCGAGCTGCTTCTCACGTACTATACGTCGCTCCGAATTGGTATAAGAGGCGTCCAGCCTCGACTATTCCAAACTGCATTAAATTCATGAAAAAATCTCTGCGAATTGAAAAAGTAACGTCAGAATTTGCGAAGGGACGATTGCTCGTGACCGTTAAAATGAAAAATTACCCTATTAATCATCCATATGTCCACTCCACCGATGCCTATCTTGACGACATCAGGGATTGCACTTTCGTCGGATTCGTCGCCAGATTCTTCATCGACGTATTCGTAATCCTCTTCGGAATCATATTCAGCGTACTCAAGGGCATCAGTATTCAGAAAATAGCCTTCGTATTCGTATTCGTAATCGGATGTGTAATGATCATTTTCGGTGTATTCGTCTTCGTAATCGTTATCGGCGTATTCGATTTCGCTATTATGGCAGCTACGTTCGTCTTCGGATCTTCTGTCTTGGTAAACATCGATCTCGTTGTTTTGTAAACTCATCGTACTTCTTCTCTCTGCAGCAAATGAATAAACGGCTGAAATGGGTATTAAATTAATGAAATGCGATTTAATTAAAGAGAAAAATTAAGTGTTAACTTACGTATTTATCGAACTTCTAATGTTTACTGTAGACAGTCCACACTGTTTGGCGTCTGGCGACCGATTACCTTTCCAAATTTGTTATTAAACCAGGGAACAATACGAATCGAGGCAGCAACGATGCTCCCTACCAAGGAATATCAAGAGAAAACAAGCCTTTGCGTCACGAATGTAGTAGTCCTTCCTTCGAATTCGTAAATATTCTTAACTGCCCGGCGGATTTTGTTAAAGGATATGTTATATGTTATATGTTTTTTTACAGCGCACGAACTCATTCGAGCTTCAATTTAAATGCATTTACCGCCGATCACCGGCCGTACATCGCTTTCAATTAAAGCAAAACTAAAATATATTAGATAGAGAAGATTAAGGATTAAGGGCAGGTTCGAATGAGGAACGACGAGTATACAATTCATCGTATTTATTGGTGAGACGACAGTGCTTATTAATTGATTGACAATGTATTTTTATTCCACTACGTAAATTTGCTGACGTATTCAATGATTGTACCGCCAATATTTTATTTTCGGTTCTCACCAGTACCAAGCTTAATATAAAAAGTGTCAAATGAATAAAATTCTCGGTTCCATTGCTCTTTCCGCCGCTTCTCCTTACTTGCCTTTATTGCCTTTCATCAAACTTGGCCGTTGTATTAATCCCTGAAATTAATCGCAAGATCATTGCGGTCGACGAAAACTCATATCGAGATCTCTTAAGAATTAATTCTTCTCACCTGTCTGAAAGTCTCTTGCGACGCTCGCCGTCTCTCCCTGGACCTCCTAAGGACGAAGAGGTTGCTATTAGCTGCTTCTCGCGGAATGGGTGGCTCTGGCAAGCCTTGATCTCTCGCCAAGTATTGCATAAGGTCAGTAAATGCATTCTGCAAATATTCAAAAAGCAAAGTCAGAATTTGCAAAAAATATAAACGACATGCTCGAGACCGTTAAAATTAAAAATCATACCCTGTCCAAAACCCATACAGGCTCTCCGTCGACGTGCATCCTGGTGACGCCAGGGACTACAGTAAAGTCGAGTTCGTCGTCGGATTCTTGATCGGCGGATTCTTGATCGGCGGATTCTTGATCGGCGGCTTCTTGATCGGCGGATTCGACATCGTCTTCGGCACTACTTTCGTTGTTTTCGTCAGCGTTAATCAGTGAAGAGCCTTCGTCTTCGTTTTCGATTCCACTATCGTGATCGCATTCGCATTCGCTCTCGCTTTCCTCCTCGTCATGATTTTCGTCGTCGGCCTCGTCTTCGTAGGAATTGTTGGGGCGCCCCAACAATTCACCTTCGTCCTCAAAACAAATTTCGTATCCGAAACCGCTGTAATCGTTATCGGCGTATTCGTCCTCGCTATTATGGCAGGCATTGTTGTTTTGTAAACTCATCGTACTTCTTTTCTCTGCAGTAAACGAATAAACGGATGAAATGGGTATTAAATTAATGAAACGCGATTTAATTAAAAAGAAAAATCAAGCGTTAACTTACGTATTTATCGAAATTCTGATGTTTACTGTAGACAGTCTACACTGTTTGGCGCCTGGCGAGCGATTAACTTTCCAAATTTGTAAGCAAACCACAGAATAATACTAATCGAGCAGGAACGATGCCCCCTACCGAGGAATGTCGAGAGTAAACAATAAGCCTTTGCGCGAGAGCACCGTGAACGCAGTAATCCTTCAAATTCGTAAATATTCTTAACGGCTCGGCGGATTTTGTTGAGGACACGTTGCCTTTTATAGCGCACACACTCGTTCGAGCTCCAATTTAAATGCATTTACCACCGATCACCGGCCCGTACATCGCTTTCAATTAAACAAAACCAAAATATATTACTCTCGCCCGTTAAAAATAGCTCGTCCACCTTCAAAGTTTCACCGAGCATAATTGCAGCGAGCTCGGAAATAAACCGCGCGCCGGGCATTTAATCGAGAATCCGTGTCAGATCGAGCTCTCGGTTGCAATGTATAACACCGCTCTCTCTCTCTCTCTCTCTCTCTCTCTCTCTCCCCGAATCGGTGTCTCTCGAAAATAGCAGCGCACTCGGTTAATCTATAAAGACGTTATAAAGCTGCTTTTAGCGAAACAATTATTCCGGCTGAAATATAAATCCGATTCATCAGCCGGGGGGGAGCTTAATAATAGAGCGCGGCACTTATTTTCGGGAAGTCAAAGCGACGCTGCGCTGACACACTTCCGATCGATATATCAGCTGCACTTATACACCACTCGCCGCCGTCTGCGGATGTAATTGAGCGCGCGGAGCTTTCATTATTAAGCGCCGCCGTCGAGGATGCCGAATGCAATATGCAGATGCCGGAGACTGTATAAGGCTCGCCGCTGCACTTCCTCTCGATTTAATCGGACTCCGAAGGGAAATGCTGCCCCGAGAGCTGTTTTGCTTATGAGGGCTGCCGAGTCGTTTGGAGAGGATTTCGCCCGAGGTTTAGCGGACGCGGACGGAGATGACTATTGTAATGAAGTGAATCGTTGATTGTTGAATAAGTGAATTTTATTTGCAGTAGCTATTTTGGATTTATTAAAAGAATTTAAGTGAATTAGCTATTCTAAAGTATAAAAGAACTGTGTTTTTTAATTTATATTAGATTTTGTATATTAAAAAAAAAAAAAAATGATAAATTAAAGTTACTTAAAAAAAAGTATAAAAAAGTGAAATATTTTAGGTAAAATAATATAATAAATCTCAGACATGAAACTCAAATATCATGATGTCCACTTCACACCGCGAAACCAACCACCGCCACCTAAAAAATAACCACCAACCCCTCTCCCACTAAACAAAAAAAACAAAAAAAAAAAAAAAAAAAATTCAATTGTTCTCCCCAAAAAGTCAACCTCAATCTCGACTTGGCCACATGCGCGCCTAACCAGTCCGAGCTCCGGTCGCTCGCGCGCGATAATCGTCCGTCGCCCCACGGCGCCTAATTGAGAAAGCGAAAAAAGGGAGATCCGGGGGGTCGAGAGAAGGAACGCGGGGACGCGGGGATAAAAAGCTCCCGGATTCGGGATATCGGGGCGGAGTGGAGAGAGAGAGAGAGAGAGAGAGAGACAGAAAAAAAGGCGAACGAGCGCTAAGTGACCGCGCGTCGCTGCTGCTCGGCAAATTAAACGGGAAGGGAGATTTATATGCAGTGTGCCGCAAAAAAAGGAAAGAGGGCTCCGGATGAGAGATGTTGTTTTTTCGGGATTTATAGTGATCGACGCGTTTTGATTTTTATTGTCCGTGTAATTAGGGATTTTTGGGTGGGAGACTTTTCTTGGTTTATCTCGTTAGTTTTTTTTTCTATAAGTTATATAATTATCATGTATTAGATGTTTAGAGTAATATCTGACTTAAATACGCTCAAAGAAAATATGCCACATGAATAGCTTTTATATTAGAACGTTTTATTCCAATTATTAAGAAAAAAAGACATATAACAATTTTTATAATAATGTATGTATGTACGGAACATAATATATTATTTATTTATTATTTTTATTTATTAATCTTTTTAACTTTACAAAATGTTGTTAACTGCTAATATATTATAATTTGCCCAGTTATATTAAGCAATTAAATTTGCCGAGTTGAAAGAAATTTACGTGTCGCTAGTAAATTTTTTTAACATACGACGATTCATAAATCAAAGTTATGATCTCCTTCGCAGCTATAAAAATGTCCTACATCATCGATGATATAAACGAGCTTGTTTGAATACTACTTCCATAAAGAAAGCATATTCTTGACTAAGAAGCCCTACAGCCAAAAGCTCATATAGGTTTCCCTTCCATAAAAAAAATCTTACTGCCCACGATCTTAAATATATTTAAGACAGAGTCACAGACAATTTCCAAATCAAAAAGAAAACTCGATCCCGGCCCGAGCAGCGATTCAAAGACAATCCTCCCACCGCGAGTCTCAATCACACTTGCAGAACATCCACTCTCGGCATCAGCTCGCTTCATCCGGCAGCAATCACACAAAGAAGCTCGGCAATTTTTCCGAAGCCCTCTCTCTCTCTCTCCCCCTCTCCCCCCCGCGGCTATCAGTATCGCGACGGTGTAATCAGCGAGCCCCGCCCACGGCGGAGGTCCGCCCACCGGGAAGCAATTACACCCCGAAGTCACCCACGGCGCGGCGGTGGGGAAGATCCCTCCCCCCCTCCCTCCCACCCTCGCTTCCTTCCTTCCTGCCTGCCTGCCTGCCTGCCTGCCCGAGGAGAGAGTTCTGGCGGCGGGGCTTCTTTTCTGCGACGGCGCGACTTTCGCCGGAGCTCGTCGGTGCCGAGCTCGCGCGATCGTTGCGGGGGAGTCGAGAGCAGTTTTCGAAGCTGATCTGTGGGCTTTCGTATAGATATTTCGATGTGATTGCTGTCCTTTTTTTTGTATAAGTAATAGGAGTCGGAGAACAGGGTTCGTATAGTAATTATATCGGGAGAAAATAATTAAAGGAGAAATATTTAAATTTTAAAATGATGTGTATAAATGCATTATTCGTGTATTCAATCTAGATTAATTAAAAAAGCAATTATATCTCTATAAAAGTTGCATGTCAATCAATATACATTGCTCTAATGAATTTAAAACGTTAAGTGTAAATTTACTTAACAACTGATTGCACTTTAATATTTAGGTAGCCGTTAAATAAAAATACACTTCAGTGAAAGAGGCGCAAGTGCCAAAAATATATGCTCTTAACAATATACAATTTGCAGCACATTGAAATCACTTTACGCGATTGTCGCTCTCTGATTACAATTAATATAAGTACTCTTAAAACTACATAAGTGTGAATATTGATTAATTTTACAAAAATTATAATTCCTCGGCATTTTCATTCTTCTTATAGCATTAAATGTATTATTTACTATACTACTTCCCTTGTTAACTTGTTCCATCCTACTTCTTATCGACAAATTCATCTTATTATATTTTATTTTTTATTACATCTGCGTATTGACACCTAGCTCGCAATGTGCCGCGTTCTGTGTGCAAAAATCCGAAACAACCTTATCCTTATTACGACCGCGACAGAAATCTCATCGATCGAGCGGCGCAGCTCAGTATACCTCTCGCCTCCTCTCGCTGCTCTCTGAGTCGAGGGCCCAGCCAAGCAAGATGTCACCTAAATAAACAAAAATCTCTCCCTCTCTCTCTCCTCCACACTTTGGCAATGCCCTCCTGCTCGACACACCCTTTCCCGATCGGCGCCGAAATAAAGCTCGCGCGCTCCTCGCTCGCTTTTACGGGGGGAACTCCATTTAAATGGCCGCGCGCCGATTCCGGATTTGGGGCAATTCCACGCCCCGCTGACTGGACTGTTTTTTTTTTTACGGCCGGGGATCCGGTGGGTGGGGCGCGCGCGCGGCTGGACCGCGAGTCAGCAGCAGCTCCGGGCGATGTGCGATGGCCTTTTTCCGATGCGCCGGGGACAATTTGACAAGAGCTGTGTGGTCTAGACGCGGACGCGGCTGCTGGGAGGAATTCCGACGGGGCGAGGAGATAAAGGCTCCCGCTTTTTTTTAGGGGGGCAAGCTTAAATAACATTTTTGGACGTGGTGCATCGACTTCGGGGGAAATAAACGAAAGATAATACGTACGTCATTTCTCGCAATAATTTTTAGATCTTGAAGAAATGCAATTTACTTGTTGCAATTAAATGATTTACATTTATATTGAAACTGTAGCATTTTAGCATATATGATTATTTATAACAAGCGTTAAAAATTATATTTTCTTTCTTTTCACATTTGTGCGAAGGAAGCATAATTGATTAAAATAAAAATATTACGTCAATTAATAGTTTAAAAAATACTGCATCATTGTCGCATTCCTCATGCTTACACAATAAAACAAACTAAATAGTCCGCTATATTCAACGCATTACAAAAAAAGACCGTGGATCGCGCTTCTTAAATCGACGGCACCGCCCGAAAATACTTTCACCGATAATGCCGTCGTATAATCGTTTTAACTGTCTAATTACAGCGGCCAAATCGTACCAAGACAGCCGCGGCGTTAAAAAAAGGCGACTACACGGCCAAAATACGAGCAACAACTCACGTAATTGGCAAATAATTATCCGGCTCTCATTAACCGCTGCTATAAACGAGAGCGACGTTTCGAGCGTAGATTTCGATGTCTGATAAGTCGCCGATGCCGTTTTATCTGATACATATTTGCGTTTTATTTACGATTACACGAATAGTCTGTTACGTTATTATCGTTGTACTGCAGACGAAGCTAGAAATTAATTAGAGATTTATGAGGTGACGAGAAAAGAAGGAATTTAAGAATCGGGATTTACATATTTGAAATTATCCTTTCTCCGAGTATAAAAAATGGTTTCTTTTGTTTACTGCCTAATATTGGATAATAAAATTTAAGCTAATTTTTTGGCTTGGCTTGCTTTCTTTTACGTCCATAAAACTAAAGAAAATTATATTATCGATTTCCTCAAATACCAAGGAGGATTCCAAGCCTTTTTAAACTGCATTTTTCCAACTAAGCGATAATGAAATAAATTTATTTTTTCAGAGCTTTATTCTGACTAATTTATTATCCGCATGTTTTATTGAAAGGGTAAAGTTTATTTTTGTTATTTCATTATTCGTTCGCGCATATAATCTTTGAATTGATAATACTCTTCATTAATAAGGAAGTGAAATAATTAACGGAAACCTCACAATAACTTAGAATCGACTAATTACATTCATATTTATCTAAAAATATAAAAGTTCGTATTAAAATAATGAATTTTAGTCTTTTTATTAATATATATTTGTAAATGAGTTTTATTTATTCGCGAGTTAGACAGAAAATAATTAATGGTTTCCTACATTGCGATTTTCTTTTAAAACTGAAAAGGATTTAATCTTTATAAACAAGTAAATTGTAATTATTTATTTATAATACCATTGAATTATTACCATATTTAATCAAGAAATTAAAGAACCGTTACATTTTTGCTATAAACATTTTCACGATAATCAAATATTTAAATCTTCTAATCCGCTAATTAATTAGATCTACATTTAACGTTATTAAATTCAGAAAGCTTAAAAAACTCAAAAATATTACGCAACAAGAAAACAGCCTTGCATAACCCCATCGAACAATAACAAAATAATGCTCGAAGCCCCCCAGGAATAAGAAGAGGCTCGCTTTCAAAAGCGACCTTATCGAGCCCGTCTCGCCTAATAATCAGCCTTAAATATTAATAGAGTGTGAAATCATTTAAATTTATTCGTTCGGAGATGAAAACCGAGTGGCATCGGCTGGGTGTGTCGTCAATTTGCCAGAGAGCTCGCGAGAGTCCGCTTTATCGGGCCTCATCGGGTTTTTGCTCTTAATGAAACCCGATGACCGGGCAGAAACGACGACGCCAGACGACGACGCCCGCGATCCTTTTCTTCGCCTCGAGAGCTGCGAGGCTAAGCGTTTTTATATTGAGAGCGAGCTTTCACGCGGAGATGAGGCCTTTATTTTTCGTTGACAATTGGACGGAGAACGAGAGCGTTTTCCTTGGGGATGTTTTTTGAAGTTTTTATTGCAAACTTGACAGTTTAGAGGAATTTTTAGTTTAGAAAAAGGTAAAGTTGGTTTAAGTTTCCTGTCCGAAGCCAGTGGGAGTTTTAGAGAAGAAATCGAACGCACAAATCTTTTCCTGCATATTCAAGAATTAAACGTATTCGAAAAATCTTAAGGGGGACATAATAGTATATTTTTTAATTAATTACGCAAAGAAATGGGTAAAGATGCTTAAGTTCTAGTAAATAAGACAACTGCTGAATTCGATACAAAGCCAAAGTAATTTATTTAAATTAGATTAAAATTATAAGCTCGGCTTAATCCCTCATAATCATTTCAACGGAAGTATACAATTTATTAAATAACTTGCACGAAAATACACTTGCACTCGATACGGATCTCAATGAAAAAAATGAAGTAAACGAACGATAAAAACTGAAATTACTCGGACGAATTACAGCTCGCGCGATTATTATAAAGAGGAAGGCATGTATGAATTTACATACATATTGGAAAAGCAGATGCCGACTCGCAGATACGCGAGGAAGCTGGGTACATTACGAATATTCAGACACACCTTGGACTTGGAGTGATCGTCATCAACTTTAATGCTCCCTCGCGCGCTTCTTGTACTGCTTAAGTTGAGCTTCCAAAACGAGAAATTACAGTTTTGATTTTGCTTCGTTATAATTAAGTAGTTTCTGTTATTAGAAAAACGATTATTTACGCAGATTAACCGTCAATTAATAAATTACATCATAATTTCAAATGATATATGAACTTATTCTGTAAAAGAAAATGTATTCAGTACTTTGAAGCGAATCTTCTTAGCCACATCGCAATAGAATAAACTCCAATGTCCACATTTGCATATATTCAATAAATTAAATAAACACGATTATCGACAATGATCGTGTCCCGTCAAAACTATAATCAATCACTTACCCGCACTCCCTCAACGAAAAACAATTAAAGCAGCTCTCGGCAAGAGCAGAAATCCGGCGCATTACGCGCAATCGACGCGAAAAATGAATCCCCCCCATTTACCGCGCGAGGGAAGGAAGCGCGCGCTTAACTCACACGTGAATTATAAATGAGCAGTTTTTCGCAGTAAAGCGTCGTCGGGGGACGTCGCCGCTTTAGGGGAACGCTTCGGGCTCCGTGTGCATAGAAAAGACGAGCGCCGAGTGGACGTACAGTTTTTTTTTGTGCTTATAGGCTCTTTCGGATGAGAGTCGTGTAGAGACTCGGTTATTAAGAAAATATTGAATAATTGCTGAAAAAGGAAATTACTGGATTTTATAAGATATGTGGGTTGTCTCAATTGAGCACATGTTATTTTTAAACTGTAATTTTTTTGCTGAACTCGCTTAAAAAATTACGGTACTTGCATATTTATATATAGTGTATTGTGCAACTATATACGGAGGAAATTTACTTTTTTCAGAGAGAATGGCGACTGAACACGAGTGAGAAACAAGTGCTCTATATCGTCATCGAAATCTGAAAAAGTCAATTTCTCCCTCGTCACACACCGTCATTCTTTAAATTAGTACAGAGATAAGTTCTTTTCTTACTTAAGAAGCTAATGGGAAACTTAGATTATTTAGACTCTGCATTCAAAGACCCTATAACTATTAGGGTGCTGGTGTTACCAAATTATATAGAAGCACCGCTGTGCCAAAAGCTTACCAAAATGTTTTAAATTGTATTTAATTGGCAATCGAATGTATGGAACAAAGTCATTTTTGTTAATTGTGATGCACATAAAAAAGTATTTCGGCTACTTCTGCTGTAAAAATTTTTGTGTTTATATGTCAATTGTAATTTAAAATGTCTATTTAATTTAAAAATTTAATTCCACTAATTGTATAATAGTTACAAAATTTTTTACAAAGCAACAATTCAATAAAATGAAACGATTCATCGTCGAGTACGTAGTAATCAACGAGTTGACGGCTTCGCCGAATTGTTTTTTCCGCAATAAAAAAGTGATTGTAATTCCGTTGCCGAAAAAACGAATACAAACGCGTGCATCGGTGCAGACGAATTCCGTTGCGAAAGCGTTAATATGCAGACGTTGTTGCAGGACTCGGCGCGCACCAAAGGCCCATTATAAAAGAAACTCGACTTATAAAATATTATAATAAACGCCGTCAACCACAGTATTCGATCGACAGGCGTTAAACTTTACCAATTAATTTTTTGCTTAATGCAGTTTATACGTACTAATCTAAGATCATTAAGAGCACTCCGCGAAAATAAATGTTTGCTAAATTTTGCAGATTTGCAAGTATTTTTAGAAGTATAATAAGAGCAAGTTTTAGTTTATAAAAAATGTAAAATATAACTTTAGAAAAATTGTTAAAGCAATTAGATTTTACATCTATTACGAATGAAAAATAAAGCTCACTTGAGTACATTCGCCTCTATTAAAAAAAGCAAAATACAAAATAAAACAAACTCAGTAAATTGTATTATATACATATATATTATAATATAATATTCCATCGGTAATACATTTTTCTTAATGAATGAGCTTAAATATATTTGATAAATACACGCTAGTGATAACAACAAATATATAACGCGCGTGGCTCTTTTAGTTTCTCATGTTTATACGTACATTGGTAATACGCACTTTCGACTATCTATAATACATTTAATAACGAAGTTTTTCAATCTGTTTAAAGGCAGTCGTTTACAAAGTCGTGATCCGCAGCCGCGCTTTCATTTTCACTAAATAATATTTTAAATTTTTTAACAAGAATCGCGCAACTGCGATATGCGGAGCTTCGTAAGACTTTGCTCTCGAATCGATTCGAAAAACCGATGCAACGTTCAATTTTACAATAAGCGTGACTTTACTTCGGGATCAGAGACTCGACGGCTAATCCATCGTGCAAAATAACGTATCGTCAGGCGTGTGCACCTTTCACTTAATTTCCCTAAAATTGCGCAACAGTTTCGTGTTCATAATTATGATTCTATTTAAATTAACGCCGAAAAGAGTTTCGAATAGATTAACGGCTTTAAAAATGCTAAAAAGGAACACTTTTAGATAGCTTTAAAACGAACGCACAAATAAAACTTATTAGTTATAATAGAAATAACTGTTTTTACAGATACACGTACTGGTAATGTGAATTTTTTATATATTTTAAAATATTTTACACTAATAACTACTTTGATAAAATATTGCTTAGATAAAACAGTAAAAAGTGCACTTGCCTGCGATTATTAGTTGAGGACATTTGAGAGATTAGTACAAGTTTATACAAAAAACGACTTTCACGGTGTAATAAAGAAAACAGTGTAATAGTGCATAAGCACTGTCTCGTTTAAAATTGCGCTTTATAAAAACACATTAAGAAACACGAAATAAAAAAAAGAACGGCTTGTTTGATGAAAAGAACTCTTTGCTCGCCAGCAAGTCAAAGATCCGGAAGGCATTACAATTCGCACAATACGATAACAATAAGTTATGTTGTTATTATATATTTTTTACAATAGGTTTGTCTAGATGCAAGCGTAATACTATTTTCAGATTATTTCATTTAACAAAGAACCTAACGACGTTCTATTAAAAGGTAACAAATGGTAAAATTAACTAGCCATTTTATTGTCACTGCGCATACGATTCGATCGCGTGAAAATTTAAATGGTAAAAATAAATAGTTTGACATTTATATGAATGCTACTAGGATCTTTACAAAGTGTATGGATTGGCTTTGAAAAGAGTTACTGCTATTAGTATATTTACTAGATACACTTAGAAAAATAGCACAAAATTCTTTATCTGCTAAAAATGTTTCATTTTCATAAGTATATTTTTACTTTTGTGAGAATAACTTTACTTTTAATTCTAACATATAAAAGCAATAAGAATGCAATGTATTTTTTTACATAGTATTGTATATTAAACAGAACTTACAGAATGAAAAAAAAAGAAAAATAATAATATTAATAATAATAATAATGATAATAATTATATAGGCGATAGCAGTTACTCTTTTCGAAGCAAAATATCTGTCTAAGTCTAAAAAATATCGCATCTACGATTTACAGAGGAAAATGTACATTTGTATAGAAAATATCGAAGGACTGCCTTAATCAAAGAAGGTAAGTTTCATGATTATTTTTAAGTTACGGTCTTTTTAATCTTAAAAAGTCAATTCTTGTTTTGTTAATGGCGTTCGACATCTAGTAGATGGTATTCTACAAAAAATATTATAAAAATTTTAGTTGATGTTTTCATATTTATTCATAGACCTGTATATTTAATTTTCGTGATCTAATGTTACCTTTTTTCTAAAAAAAAATTCAAACCAAAAATAAATTATTAGCAAAAAAATAACATAATAAATAGAGTCTACTAGAATCATGATATCATGATTTTTTAAGATTGAAAAGTTCTCGTAAACATACAAGTGTACAATTAGTGATAATTTATTTACATGTTTAAACCTGGGCGGTGCTTTGACTTCTTACTTTCTTTTTTCAGACTGCTCGGCGTTTGATAATTACTTTACAATAACTTACCAAAGTCAAGCAAAAACACTTACAAATTTTTTGGAAACAATTAAATTTACTTATTTATCGTTGGTTTCGCAGAAGAAAATTCTTTACGTCGTTACTAGAATTTTTATATCAATAATTAAACAAATTTAAACAATTTAAAGACCATTATTGAAATTGATCTTTAACAATTTCTCATAACTTTAAAATTACAGAATGATTTGAAATATTAATTTGAAATTTAAATATTAATTTGAAAGTTAAAGATAAAATAATGATTATTTTTTTCATTACCTACAGAAATTTGTACTTTCCTCGACTCTTATTCATTCTGCAGTGAGCGATTCGAGACAAACCACTTCTAAAGTAAAAAATAAATGATTTTTTTTTTACATTTTTGGTTCATAATCACAAATTCAAATAATGGGTATATAAAAATTCTACGTAAATTTTCGGTCAGTTAAGAACTGTCTGATTTAACTTCATAAAAATTACCCTCACAAAAATTCAAACATTAAAGCGAGTTTCTGAGCTATCGGCCAGCATTAGTGTTACCGTTCGGTTATTAATCCAAATGAGACGAGCTAATCTCATTGGATTCAACCTAGCGACATCATTTATTGGTGCAGTGCTGTAAGACTTTATGCAACGAATCTGCGAATTCCCGAGACCAAACATTCCGCTACTTATTTGCTGTAATTTGAATATTGATTGTAGATTTTTCTTTATTACATGTGTGATTGTACAATGTTCAATACATACCTGCCAGAAGCACAATTTATTTTCAGCACATGAGTAACTGACGAGATACTTTCCTTCAGGAGAGAATGCTAAGGCGGTTATAGGAGCTTGATGAGCAATTATTGTTTGACACTTAAAAGTACCTCGTAATTCATATAAAGCAATGTGACCCGAACGGCTGCCAACAGCTATTCTGCGCGTAGCTAAGTAATGGCTTACCTATAAAAATGAATTTAAGTAAAGTATGCTCTTATGAAAAAAAATCAAAAGAAATATAATAATAGAATCATACTTGATTAAATCTACAGACGGCAGGGAAGACTTCGTTCAATGCTTTTACTTTTAAGTGGCCAGGATCCAAACAGTGCAAAATTATATCCATTACCTAAAATATTCCATTTCGAATCATTAATAGAGTTCAGTAAAGTAAAAAATTAGGACCAAAAGAAAATCAATAATGTACCTCTACTAATAAATCATTCATTTCACTCTGCATTTTATCGATTAGCTGTTCGACTATTCTCAGAATCTCAGGTTTGGCTCTGGCGAGTACACTGGCTGCCAGGTTAACGTTAAGCGTCTGTGCGTTCTGTTGAAGTGTATTGTATCTCGCTACTTCCTTCGCCATCGTCGTGATGAAGGCAGCCGGTCGAGCAGTGGCGATCAGAGTCAGGGCATGACGAGCTGTTCTGCAACTGTCGGCTGCTGGGGTCAGCGGAAGACCGTAGGTCATGCTGGGAACTAGCTTGTCTGCATCGCAGCACATTTCAAGAAGACTTAGAAGGACCTACGTTCAATCATGTGCATTAAGATTTTGAACTAATTGTATAAAGATTGAAAAAATACTCACTCTGGATACGTCTAAGTAAGGCTCCCAAACGGTGAATCCGCGACCAATGAGATCTATGGCAGCTCTTCTCAGAGCAGTGTGTAAAGGTAACTTTGGTGAGTGAGGGGCGTAAAGTAAATGAGTTAGTGCCATGCTCGTAAGTCTGGACAAGTTGTTGTTTCCAATTCCAAAGCCTTCGACTACCGAACTCTTGCGTCTCTGATCGTTGTCTCTCTTCTGGTTATTCGTTGCGACGTCCTGACCGAATTCTGCTCCAATAACGCCCAAAAGAACTACGGCTGTTGTTTGCTTACGTTTTAATTCTGCTACACTTGATGGTTTTCTTGATATACTCAATTCTTGTGTACAAAAAATTGTAAATTTATCGAGTTAGTATAAATAAAATTTGTGTTTTTATATAGATAGAAAAAATGTGAAATTGAACCTTCAGCCAATTCTTCTTCTTCATCGTCTTCTGGTTCTTGCTGCTCATGATTTGGTGGAGGACTACCAGGAGGCGGACTTTGATTTTGATTTTGCGGAGCTATTGGCTCCTGGGTACTATACATCGGCAAATACTGTGCCCAATTATCTACTAAAGTTTTTCTACCTTTGGGTCCCATTCTTCCTAATTCAGCTAGTAAAAGTGCTTGCGCAGCCTCTCTTATCTAAAACAGTAAAACAATGTCCGTAAATAAAATTACTTTTGAAATTGTTCACTCAAGAGATATAAAATACCTCAAGACATTGATGTTGCCAACGGCGAGCCATCATTTCAACTTGAGGTCTCTTAAATGTTTTTGATCCTCCTTGAGCAGCTACTTTATCGGGCAACAAGACACAATGTAATGTTGCTAATAAGGACCAGCCTTGTTTGATTTGTGCCTGTTGCACTGTATACATTTCTTCATTCTCTTCTTCAGCCTTATTCCAATTAACTGGCCTATTTCCTGGCCTGCAATAAGATAAATTTAAAGTAAACTTTTTCACCGCATAGAAATAAAAAAATTCCCAAATCTTAAGTTTCTTTAGCACCTGTGCATTTTGCGATTCCTCTCTTGCTCAGGAACAAACGTTGCATTATTCATGGACATGAGAGTATTAGACAGAGCCACCACAGCCAGTAAATGATTGCTGGTTAGAGTGGTCGACAATTCCCAGTGTGCCCTCGAAGTAAAGGCCCGCGTCAGCCTTTCTTGCCTGACTAGTTCCACCGGTAGGCGCTGCTCCAATTGTGTTATCGGTTCTCCCAGTGAAGTCTCCAAGTGAGTTTGCCAGGTTGGAAGTAAGAACGACATATATCCTGCAAAAATGTTTGAATGATTATTTTACTTGCAGTAGCGTTGATCTTTTATTTTAGTTTCTTGAATTTCAGCTCGAAATGATATATTTTCTTCAGAAAGTGCTTTTTTTGTTTTTAGATCAAAGGGTTTGTAATAATAAAAAAGATTTAATTATCTCAAATCTTTTTAAGAGGGAACAATTAAGCAAATTATAATACATTAGGGGTCTTTCTGTTTTTTTTATTTATGGAAAAAACATTTCAAATTTTGAAGGAATTATTTCAATAATCTTAAAGGAAATTCTTTATAGTAAGAATGGTAGTTCGTTACCTCCTTTCGATAAAACTCCAAATGATACAGGTACCATCGGTCGTAATAAACCTAACTTTCCTTCGCATACACGATCCAAATCCGGATCCATTCCCCACGCATGGAGTAAACTTAACAAAAGTTGAGCTATTTCCATTGTTGAATTTGGTTCGTTGAATGCTCCATTGCGTTTTAAAGAATTCTTACTATTATCGCTATTCCATCCATCACCTAGAGAGCAAATACATATTAATTGATAAAACTTGATTCACTTTTATTTAGTGATTCACTTTTATTTAGTAAAGAAAATTACGTACAACTAGAAATAATTATCGATTAATGCTATTATTAAATTAATGCGAATTAATGTATTAAGTAAGTAAAATCATAAATTGATGATGGGACATTTAACAATATTTAGGCGAAAACTACGCAATTAAATTTGTGTAAAACATAATTACAGAGTTTTTACCATGTGGAGCAAGAACAAATTAAAATTGTACAGTGAATCTGGTGTTTATTGCCATTGTAATCAACTGAGAACTGAAATGAGCGAAAGTATTGATGATGAAGCGTGTTTGCATGCCTTCAAGAAAAGCAATCGTTTGAAGTACGTCGAACGGAGACCACTTGCTAAGAATTAAGAAAAAATGGAATATTGAAAATAAAAATAAGCACGATTCATATAAATGAAGGATTCAATTAGATGTATGTTTATTACTCATTTAAGAATTTATTAAAAAAGTAATTTATGACTCTATTTAATCCTTTAAGTTATAATATTAAGGGCATGGATAGATTCTCTCAAAATCCATAGTTTCAATATATTTTCGGATTGCTGAATTGAAATCTGAAATTAAATTTTAAATAATTGAACAAAAAAAAAAATATAAATATAGGTCAAACAAGGTCTTTTTCAAGTAAAATATTCAATGCTAATGAAGCACAAGAAACTGTATTTAAATTTTTAAATGAATTATTCTCTTAAATGAATAATTTCTCTAATTGTGATAAATGATGCCCGATTATTTTATAAAAAATTCACAATAATAAAGCAAAAAATACTGGTCGTGAAAATACAGTCATGCTATAAATATTGCTTGCAACAGGTATCTGGCATCGTCCGCACATATTGTTTGCAAAGCAAAATAGATTTCTAACCTTTGCCATCGAGAGTCGACGGCTTCAGGCCAACACTTTCCACTTTAGCCTGAATTTTAGTATGCACATTCTCCGCACCCTCCTTCATCTTAGCAATAATACCTATAGAAAAACGATCCCTTTAGCGAATTTATGAAACTTGTTCATAGTTTTTAACATCATTCACAATAAGCTGAACAAAATAAATAGGAGCTTCGCATGCAGGACCCACAGATTTTTAACGAGTAAAGCGACTAGCTGTAAGTCCTGGCACTGAAACTTAATATTAATAAAACGCAAAAGAATACGCACTGTATTGATTAAAAAATCAATTGTAATTGGATTTAAGCACCTGAAGACTACTAAAATCTAATAAACATGCAGTAAATAAACGTAAATAGTGCCAACACAAAAATAGTCTTCAGATACCTTTACAAAATCTTCATCTGATTTTTTAATCAAAAAATTACAATGAATAATCGTCTATTAATAAAATAAGTAAAATTAATAGAACGTTTAAAATATGTTAATGTAACAAAACTAAGCGAGGAGACATGTAATGCTGCGACAAAAAATAAACAGTTGTTCAAGGTAATAAATAAAGGCAAGTTCTACAGGTATTGCTGCAACAACACGGTACCGTGTCGATCCTTCTCCTTGAGAATTCGCTCCATGTCACCCGCCTTATCCTTGACGCGACCGAAAAAGTCTATAAATTTTTTAGATTAGTAAATGATGGCAGAGCTTTTCCTTCTCAGCATGCGGTACTTTCAATTTTAAAAGTACTTTGAACCTTATTTCTTAACCCTTTAGCGACTATTTTATTCTTTAATTTACACAATACATAATTAAGGCCCAAATATTTTAACTGTAACATTCCTTCATTTATAAAGCTTGAAGCAAGTTTGTTAATAAACAGATTCCTATTTAACATAATACATTCGTCTGGCAATATTTATAAAAACATTATTTAAATACCAATTTTGAACACTCTATTCACTGTTCAAGTATCGCTGTTGGCTTTAAAGGGTTAAGCAATTCATAAAGGGCTTGTTCAAAGTCTCACCTGCAATCTTCTTATGAGCGTCAGGGCTTACGGATTGCGTGAGCGCAGCGACCCTCTGATATTCCGTCGCATTAATCAAACCCTGAGCTTCCAAAGATCCAGGGGACATAGATCCATACTCGTCGCTCAATAATTGTACTGTGTGGACATCGAAATTGTTTTTTTTTATAAAGCATTTTCAGACATAACAAAAGCGCAGTTTAAAAAAAATCCGATCCTAACTGGCTTTACGCTTTGTATAGTTTCCTGAAAAGAAAAATGATTAAAAGTATAGAGACGGAGGCATTACCTATGAGACCCTCGATGTCGAAGAACAAGATGTGACTTTCTGGATCTTTGGGATTGCTTCGGAAACCCTGAATCGTCAGCGGGGCTCCTTTTGCTCTGATTTGGTTTCCATGATCGTTTCCGTGCCCGCCGTGAAGCTGCTGCAGTTGATGAAGGCCTCTTTGGGTTGCGTGACGAATTGCTGATAGATTTCTATGCCTCAATCCTCTTTAAAATAAAACAACAAGTTAAAAAAGAAAATTCAAGATTTGTTTTGATCTGACAGGATGTTACTTGCTTAAAGAGGACTTGTTCTAATTGTTTTCCAAATTATTGTATAGTTTCATAAAAAAAAGTAATTTCATTAAATAAATTTACCTAAAGAAATGAACTGCTGGATTTGCTAAACCTAATTCTCCACCACCTCCAGTAGAACCAGTTGTCGCCATCGTATTTTCATCACAGGCATACAAAACTTCTTCAGCAATTATGCCTAAAGAATTTAATTCAGAGTTTGAAAATCTGTAAAAGAAATATTTGTTCTTCGTAGAACAAATTTTATACCATGTAAAACTCGATCCAAATGACCAGTTTCCATTTGCCAAACATAAACAGCTCCGTCGGAACAACCAACAATCATAAAATCGTCTAAGGGTCTCCATTTAATAGTGACTACAGGAAATAAATGTCTCGAGGCTAAGACGACACATTTTCTTTCAGCCAAAGATAACAACGTTACGCTGTGGTCCGAAGCTACACTACAAATGCATTTTTGAATTCTTGGCTGTAAGAAACAAAAATGCCATTTTTTTTTCAAGGAATCACTTTCGAAGGAAATCAATTTAGTGTTAAATACATACACTGCAGTTGTCGGGAGGGACCATTAGCTGAGTTATTTCTCCTGCATGGACACAAAAGCGATGGATCAGTGTCCCGGAGTACAAATCCCACAAGCATACAGCAAAGTCAACAGATCCAGAGACTAAATGCGACTTATCATATCTTGCTGCTGCACCATGAGGATACAATAAGCAATTGACACGGCCAGAGTGTCCCAGCAAAACTTGATGTGGGGGCCAATCTAATAAACAAAATGAAAACCATTAAAATTTTTGAATAACTTTTGTTTTTTAAATGATTATGAATTTGCTTATACCATCAAACTGTTGGTGATTTCCGTGGAGTAATTGTAGCATTACAGTTTGTGTAGCTGGAACGATAATTATGCTTCCATCTTCTCTACCAACAACGAGCCGACTTTGTTGCGGCAAATAAATACTGGCCGTTAACTTTATGCCGTGTCGATCTCCACAATCCAGCTGATCCAAAATGCCTACTGGTGATGGTTTCATGCCTTCCCAAGCTATTGTTAGGCTCGTCTTTAGGGTAGGAGGTAACAATGGTGGAGATCCATCGTTTTGGTTTATCTGTGTCGTTTGTTGGTTGGTGATCTCTGGCACTGTCCAGACCATCACAACTCCTTCACTATCTCCTCGAAGAAGATACTTTTGGATCTTGTTTCCGCGTTGGGCTGAAACTAGTCGCATCGCAGGTGGACAGGAGAGAGGCTGAAATTACAAGAAAAATTCTGTTAAAAAAGTCGAGACATTTGGTTTTATAAGTAAATTAAATTTTTTGTACCTTATCACCAGGTGGAGTTAGAATGCCGTACAAAAACGGTTGGTCAGATTCTGCTGCATGGAATTCCTTGTTGTCTGCTACACTGCTGCTCAACAAGTTATATTAATAATTTTTAAATTTAATGTTAGATGAAGCATACATATTTTGGCCTTTTGTCAAACTAATTAAACAAATATGTACATATTATAAATAATTGCCAAAAGAACCAAACAATCAGCATTTACAATGAATACACACACAATTCTAATTGCACAAAGTAAGTTCAGCAATTTTGCTTGACACTTATTAATTAAATTAAAAAATAAAAAAGTACACGAAATATTGTTTACTTTTGCCTTTGGCATTTCTAAAAAAATTGTACTAATACATTTACAAAATAATTCATTGTATTTGTATTAAAGAAGTAATTATTGTATTAAAGAAGCAGTTAACATGTCATTCTGTGCGTGCACATAAGCAACTAAAGCAAAACAAATTAATAATATTATTTATATAAAAAGATGAGTTTATGATATGATACACTGTTTACTATAGTTTTAAAGGGTGAAAAGATGGGTGCTATTTTGTAGAATTACTTTGAAAAATGGGAAAGACATTAGTTATTGATGAAACAGTTAACACAGAAATTATCCACTTGTTAAAAAGAACATAATACTGGTTAATTAAAAAAAAAAAGTGTTATAAAATTAAAAAAGAGTATTATTTAGTAGTTATAAGCAAAGAAAGTAGAATTTTAATATTACTTACAAAATAATTTTCAAAAAATAAAGTAAATGATTATTTCATCAGATAATGCTCAATCGACAACGTATGACTTTCTCATCTTGATTAAAAATTTATTGGAAAGACTTTACTGAAATGTTGCAGATAATGTAAGCTACAGTGAAGGAGAAAGTCAAGGTTTACAGAGTAGTCAGAAAAGAAAAGTACAATTTTTGCAAAATAGTATGAGATTTAAATGACAATGTGGGGTTACCTGCTGAGAGCCTTGCCCTTCAGCTTGCTATAATAGACCAGGTCCAACGTAGAAAATGTCAGATGTTAAATTTTTATGGTAAGTACATCATCGTGAAAGAAGATCAGTTACAGATTAATTTATATACCTGTGTCTATGACTTATGAAGGTGAAGTGAGTATAAATCTTTAGAAATTAATACTTATTTTACCTTATAAAAATGTGCTTATAGCATATAAACTTATATTTAATTATTTCAATAATATTTATGTTAAATATAATATCTATTTTTTTCCATAATATAACTAAAACAATTCTTTATTTTACTTAAAAATTCATTTAAAAATTTTGAAAGAATCAATTAAAATATCTATACACTTAATAATAAAGTAACTGTAAAAATTTATTTAATTAATTAATTTAATTTAATTGTTTGAATAATTTATTATTTATCATTACCACTTTAATAAAAATGGTTTATATGTGACTACTACTTTTCTTACAATTTCAAAATACCTGAAATGAATGTTAAAATATACTATTATTTATGACAACAATAAAATTATGGTTATAAAGGTTTTTATCAGCGCTGTTATGTTTGGAACGAAAAATGGACAACTGAATGATAATTAAATAGTGCATTGCTTGCAAGTGCTTTGCTAATAATTAGCAATAAATTCTAATACGAAAATGAAAACATACATATTAAAATTTAGTGTTTTATTGTAAGAGTTGTTTAATATTAATATGTATAGTTTATAAAAATTATTTAAAAAATTCTAGCCCATCACTGTTAGTTTTGTAAAGTAAAAAAATCTAAAAGTTAAAATATTTTAAGGCAAAACTGTTTAATTTTAGCAAGAATCATTTTGGTAAATACTTGTAAAGAACTACCTTTCAAGTTGTGTAATAACCCTACAACCAATAAAGAAATACAAATATGTCAATTTTTTTAATTATGTTATTATTGTATTTATGTGCAATTGTGTATTAAACAATTTAGAAATCAATCTTTATATTATATGCCAACAAAAATAAAAAAAAACCTACTGAAGATTGATTTCTTTACCATATTTCACTTGATATTATACTTGATATTATACTTTTAATAAAATACATATTGCAAAAAGGATAAAAAGAATATTTATATTTAAAAAATCATAACTTACTTGGCTGGTAACTTGTATAGATAGCCATGTCCTTCATCACTCCAAAGAATTACTCGATCTGCTGCCAGAAAGTCACCGGCCATCCATCTTTCTCCTCTGGGTGCAGTTACTGAACATAAAACTGAAAAATCTCCAGCATCATATATCTAGAAAAAATTTTTAATTAAATAAAAGCTTTGAAATAAAAAAGAGTATTTTGCTAATTTTATTCGTTTGCTTAACTTACCTGCCAATATTTGGAACAAACTATGAGTACAGTGCGCTGATTGCAAGGACAGCAGGTCATAGCTAGAGCATTTAAACATCTGATTTGTTTGCTTTCATGCTCATACAGAGGTTCACTGTTTTTGTTCTCATGTCCCAGAAGTGTCCAGACTTTCACGGTACCAGTCGTTGTTAATGCCAAAACCACATCATCTTTAAAATATTTTGATTAGTTTTTTTGGTCATTAAACATAAGCATTTAATTAAGAGCTATTTATAATTATTATTATCATAAATGTATATACAATAAACAAATATATAATAATAACTTTTTCTTAAACATGCATTTTTTAAACATATCAAGCAAAAAAGAAGTCCATTTTTATTTTTTATCCATGCATTATAGAACAATTACACATTTTTGAAAGTATTTTTTAAAAATCAGTTAAAAAAAGAAAAATAAAATTATAAGAATTATCAATATCAATGCATGCGAAGCTTGCCATTTACAGAAACACAAAATCCAAAACTTAAAAAGAATCAATGTGCAAAATTATTATAATCCCCACTTGCAAATGCTTTAATTTTTTTCTTAAAAAGCAAATAAAAATGATTTTTGTTTGTGTAAAATATACAAATGAATTTTATTTTCATATTGTTTAAACTCATTTTTTCTACATTTAAAGCTGAGATATTTCAAGAGCAGTGATACATCTATCAATTAAATTTTTTAAATATAGTTAAATGAATAAGATTAATCATTCCAGTAAAGAAAAGTATGCACATATGAACAAATAAATCAAGAAAGTTGCAAGATCTCAAGTCATAAATTAATATTAACAAATCCCAAAATTTCAAAATTGAAATTAAATTACAATTATTATCAATTTTTCACTAAAACTCACAAGCTTTTCATGCTTATAAAAATGTTGTATATTACTATTTTCTCTTTTCTATGAATACTTAAAAGAGATATTCATTAATATACTTACAGAGTGTATTGTTTTATGATTATTGTGTAGATGATTAATGAATAGCAAGGAAACGAATTTAACAAGGTAAAATGGTGAGTATGATGATAAATAAAATATAATGCAGGGTAAAAAAGTGTTAATAAAAAAATGTTAGCGCGATATTTTTGTTAGTCAATTACGTGATCGACTGGAATCGATCAAAAAAACAAAAATGCTTCATATGTTTATAAACAGCCAGAAGATTTAAACCCGTTCAAGATTCTAGAAAAAATAGGAGTTCAGAGAGCAATTTCTACCAGCACTTAAGTACTAATACTCAAGTACCAGTACTCAAGTACCAGTACTCAAATACTAGGACTCAACTACCAGCACTCAAGTACCAGTTTGAATCCGCTTTGATTACATGCTGTAACATTATAATATACATTAAAAATATACGTATATATATGAATAATTTCGCAAAAACGGGTATTAATATTTACAAAATTTTAAGATTGAATAAAATATTCATTAGATTATTTACCATAGATTTCGTGATTTTTATCATTCAAAATCAGTGCAACCCATTGTTATACCACACTTACAATACTTAAGAAAATTTAAATCCAAAACCTCCTTGACTACATACTTAGATATCTAAATAACGCGCTTTATAAAAATTCTAAATTACAATTCTGAATTATTTATAATAAGGTAAAAATTTAACTGTGCAGTAAGTAACTTTACTACAAAATAAAATAAAAAGTTAAATGAAGTCAGAAGGACCAATGTAAAAGTAAAAAAAAAGGTGAAGCGTAGGTGTGAATGACTGTAACTAACTTGTGTGCACGTAGAACCGACCTTTCCGTTTGGCCGGTCTTAGCACATGCAGAGCACTGATCCAATCTGGGTTGACACGTGAGCTTAATGTAAAAAGAATTTCTAAGCTAAATGGATCCATCACTAATACTTCTGGATAATACCTAAAAGTTAAAACTAAATTAATACAAATTCATCATAATCAAATTATTTATTTAATTCTGTGCTTTAGTGTACCCTGAACAAAATAATCTAACGTCTTCTCCTCCGGCAGAGACGTAAGGTAACATTTGAGTGTGAATGTAATTTAGCTTCACAGTTTCACGGCATTTTCCATCAACCAAATCCCAAGTGCACATTTCTCCACTCTCACTACTGCTGACAATGTAATTTTCCTCCATGATGACACTAGCACGACTAAGGCACATAATTGGAGCTGTATGGCCAACAAGTAAACATCTTGGAGTCATCTGGAAATTTAACAACCAAAGTAAAGAACTATTAATTACAATTTATACCTTAAGTAAAATTCTGGACTTAACTTTTAAGTAATACACAATTCTTTTTAAATCAACAAAATTGTATATAATAAATAAATTACCTTTAATGTTTCAGGATCGACTTGCCATAGACAAATTTGACCATCGTAGCAACCTGTGACTAATGTTCTTTGATCTCGTGATAAATATATACACGAAATACAGTGCGTAGGAGCAATACGCCCCCACAGCACTATTGGAACGACTAAACTAGTACCGGCTGTCATGATTACTTATCCTGTAAAATTCAAAGTAGACTGTAACACTTATACAAATAAGCACTAGATATCAAATATAACCATAATACCAACAAAATTTAATAACACATAAATTTTGTAAATAATCAATGAATATACAGTTATAAAAAATAGTTCAATTTTTTAATTTACTTCCATTCACAGTGCATAAAAATATTATAATCTTACACTGTTACTTTACATAAAATGGCTACGAATTGGATCAATAAATCCGGCTATTCAATAATTTACTATTCATCACATTCGTCTCTTCCGTCACCTTGAGCTTCAACTACAAGTCAGAGAGCTTTCGCGATCAAGCCTCGTGACTGCTTTTCGCAAATTAAGAAAAACTCATTGCACTAGTTTAGTGTAAGGTAAAGCGTCTGCTACGCTGCATTCGCGAGATGTCACTGGATGGCATTGAGCCTTGCCGTATGTTTTCCCGGATTTTTTTACAGAACAGCGAGGAAGGAAGCAACGATTACTGGGCGGAAACGATCATCATCGCTTACCAGGTGGGTCGATTGGCAGTAGCGTCTGTTTCGTGCCTCAGGAATTGGCGATTTTTGCCGAAAAACACCAGATTCTCACTGTATACTCATGCATGTGGCCATTTTGGATTAGTCAATGCGATCAGCTGTGCTGTTTATACTTGCGAACTGCGCGGTTTATTACGTACGTAAACATTTTTTACCTTTTTTTCTAAAAGTGTAATTTACGCCCCTCAATAGGAATTTAATTTGTAAATAATATTAATGATTAAAACATAAATTCACTTATTAAAAATGTGATAATTAAATAATAATTTACGGCTTCTACAGATAAAAATGTTCGTGATTGGGAGTTTTATTTAGTAGTTTATTATCAGAAAATCACATTTTAGAGGGTCATAGAGCCGGTTTGATCCGGTTTTGTCTGCTTTCTGCGTGATGGTCATGAACCAAGGATATTCGTATTTTAAACGTTTTATGACCAAAATTGGAATATATTATAAAATAGAACAAATAAATACATTTTATTAGTCTTTATTCAAATGAGATTCTTTTTTAATCAATTTAAGTGAAATATTCATTTAGTTTAATTTACCTTGAATTATAAACTTATCTTTTTATTTAATTGTTAAATCAAAAGAAAATAAACTAATTAAATTGTTATTATACACATTCAATTTCAATTTGGATTCTTATTTATTAAATAAATACTCGAAAAATTTAATTATTTCTCTGCTTATTATTTTAGAAACAAACTTATTTTACATACCGTTTTATAAAAAAATTATAATATTATGAATAAAATAATAACTAATTGTTGGATAAATTCTATTTCATATTGACGAGCGCTTTCTCTATTGTAGTTTTGTAGTAAACTACCGGATTTTACGCGCTACACTCGCGATTTCTTGTTTATTTTCGCTGCGCACCTTCTCCACCACGTGTTGGATGGCGCTGCAGACGAAACACTTTGGTGAGTACAATAAAAATAAGCCACATTCGAATATTTCTTATACATTTTCTTGTATTATATGTTAGTTGACGCTAACATTAACGTTCCTCGAATCGACGGAGTTTCTGATACTTTGCGCTGCCGTGCTTTCGACGATAAAATCAACGATTGTTGATCAATTTTCACGGTCAAAAGCGATAACCTACAAGACGAATAGTCAGCTTTGTCGGCTTAGATTTAAAATAGCAGAAAGGAGTTTTGTGTTTTGGACAAAGAATTTTGTATCCTTAATCAAACTATGCAATTATGTTCAAACATCTCTTTCTTGCATCTCAATTGTGTTACTGTTCTGAGGCCAAAAGTAACTAATATTCCAATTGTAAGAGAATTTCTTATATAATTTTATTGTACAATACTGAGGTAAACTCCTGAACAAATCTTTTAGAAATCTTTGTAGCAGTCCTGCATTATTTTAAAGTAAAATGAAATGTTATTATGAAATACTAGAAGTTCCTCGAAATGCATCAGATGATGAAATTAAGAAAGCTTACCGGAAGCAAGCTTTAAAATGGCATCCAGATAAAAATTTAGACAATCCTGATGAGGCCAAAGAGCAATTTCAGTTTGTGCAGCAAGCATATGAAGTTTTAAGTGACCCTCATGAGAGGGCTTGGTATGACAATCATAGAGAAGCTATTTTGAAAGGTGGTATTGGAGATGATTACAAGGATGATTCTATAGATTTATTCAAGTACTTTTCATCCTCGTGCTTCAAAGGCTACGGAGATGATCCTAAAGGATTCTATTCAGTTTATCGTGAAGTATTTGAGACTTTAGCAGCCGAAGATGCAGAATTCCATAAAGAAGGAGATTCAGAAGAGGAAGTTCCTGGATTTGGAGATTCGACTAGCTCTTATGAAGATGTAGTTCATCATTTTTATGCTTACTGGCAAAGTTATACCACTAAAAGATCCTTTGTCTGGCTTGAACCTTATAATATCAAAGATGCTCCAAACCGTTATGCTCTTAGGCAAATGGAAAAGGAGAACAAAAAAGTAAGAGACAAGGCTAAAAAAGAGAGGAATGAACAGGTTAGAAATTTGGTAGCATTTGTGCGTAAAAGAGACAAGAGAGTACAAGCGCATGCCAAGAAACTTGAGGAAAAGGCTAAAGAAAATAAAAGGAAAATGGAAGAACGCAAAAAGCAGCAACTTTTAGAAAGACAAAAAGAGTTAAAAGATCATAAAGAATCAGAGTGGTCTAAATTTTCAAATATTCAATCAGAATTGAAAAATATCGAAGCAGCTTTAGCAGCAGAATTTGGTGAGGAATTGACAGCATCAGATGATGATAACAAAGACTCAGATTTAGAAGATTCTAACGCACTGTATTGTGTGGCTTGTACTAAACTTTTTAAAACTCAAAAAGCGTTTAGCAATCATGAAAATTCAAAGAAGCACAAGGACAATGTTGCAACAATGAAAGCATCTTTGGTTCAAGAGGATGAAGAATTTCTTAGTGGAGATGAAAGTGAAGACGATGATTCAGAAAATGTTAAGACAAAAGCCAAAGATTTGCTACCACCTGGAACAAAATTAGCTACAGGTCCAGAAATGCCTGAGTTTGTGCTTGTTCCACCTGCTAAAAACACAAAGGATGATGAAGAAAAGACATCTGATGAGGAAAAAAATTCTGATTCTAATTCAAATAGCTGCAAAGTTAAGAAAAATAGCAGTAACTTAGATGCTCCATTGGCTGAAGGGCACATTTTAGGATCTAGTGAAAAGAGTAAAGAAGATGGTTATGCCAGTGATGATACACCAGATGAAGGATTATTATCAGATCATGATGACGAAGTGGTTGCAAAATCAAAAAAGCCCAAAAAGCGAAAAAACAAAAATGTAAGAATGTCGATTCTTGAAGATAGTGAGGATGAAGATAATAAGCTGGACCTACTTATGGGTATGTCAAAGAAACAGCGCAAAAAGCAACAGAAACAAAAGCTCGTGATGGAGCAACTTTTAACTAAGCAACAATCAAATATAGATCACTCTACAACCGAAAAGGACGTCGAAAATTCCGCGTCTAATATAGAAGGCAATCAGGGTAGCAAAGCAGGCAACGAGAGTGATGACGATTCCCCTCAGGAAACTGTATCACCGCTTCCAGGCAAGAAGAAGGGCAAGAAGGCAAAAGAACTGAGGAAAGCTCAAAGACAAGCTGCTGGTGAGGCAAGAGAGACAAATGACAGAGCAAGAAAAGCGGCAGAGGCTGATCAAGATTTAGAACACAATTGTGCAGTGTGCAAACAAGAGTTTTCCAGTAAAAATACGTTGTTTGAACATTTGAAGAAAACGGGTCATTCAGTGTATATACCTAATGTAACAAAAGTTAAAAAGAATGTAGATAGGACTGTCAAAAAAGGAAAATCTAACAAAAATAGTGATTGAATTTAATTGCTCAAAAGACTTTATACTGTTAATTCTTCCATTGAAATGTATTATACAAAAAATCTATGACTTATTTACTTACTTTAAAGCAATAAATATATGTAATATACTATAGATTTCTTTAAATATTTTGTCATTTCTTTCTCATTTCACACTTAAACTGAAATTTATTTTAATGACTTATTAAATAATAATAACAATAAATAATTTTTTACAGAATAAAAACGTTTTCTTAAGTCTCTTGGTACATAGAGAATGAATATTATTCATTGTGCTGCAAGACATAGGTAATTTGGATTCAAAGAAATTTACTTTTAATGCTCTACTCAAAATTATTCTTTTTACAATATTAGTTTATTACTTACTTTACGTTTAAAATAGAATATTCTGCGGAGGTAATCAATTATCATTAACATGATCATAAAAAACAAAGATCTAATCACCTTCAGCTAAACTAATTGTTAAACAAATAAATTCTCAATCGTTTTTAAATAACCATTCATTGCTCCCGAGCATAAGTAACAATTTTTTTATTTTCACTTTCCATTTTGAGTAGTGCATTCCATTCCGTCCTTTCTCAAACCAATTAAACTTTCGGTTCTTCAGAATCAGCACAATGGCAGAGAAACTGGTTTACCCCGCAGCTGAACGCAACAAGGACCCGATCCTCTCCGTTCTGCAGCAGTACATCAAACCAGGCGCGGATCAGACTTTCCTGGAGATCTCCTCGGGTTCGGGCCAGCACATTGCGCACTTTGCGCCGTACTTTCCGCAGGTGACCTTCTACCCCTCGGAGTACGACTCGAGCTTACTGAGCAGCATCTCCGCCCACGTTCGCAATCTCTCGAACGTGAAGGAGCCAGTGAGGATCGACGTCACTACTGATTGTAGCACCTGGCCGGTCGAACAGAGCTTTGATTACATTTACAACGCCAATATGATGCACATTTCGCCGTTTCCGTGCACCGAGGGCCTGTTTAGTAACGCCGGGAAGCTGCTGAAGAAACAGGGCTTGCTGATTACTTACGGGCCCTATGCTGAAGGAAGAAAATTGTATCCCGAGAGTAACGTCAAGTTCGATAAGCAGTTGAGGATTTCAAACCCGGAGTGGGGAATCAGGGATATAGATGATTTAAAGAAACTGGCGAAACTCAACGGGATTCAGCTGCTGAACTCTGTGGACATGCCGGCAAACAATCGGACCCTCATCTGGCAGAAAACGGAGTAGACGTTTCATTCCGGTGGATATTCAATGATTATTAATGTTAAGGATTAGAGGTAGCTTTAAGAGACAAGAAGATAAATTGTAATCCAAAAAGAGAATTTAAAATTAGGATCTTATAGATCGTCTGTGAGGGGAATAATTGAATCTCGGTAACATACTCAGTTCCACTTTTTTATACGTTAGTTTATAGAATCTTTAAAGTATTAATTGGTATAAAATCGATCTGTATTGAAAATTTTGAAGAAAAAGTATTCATATTCTTTATTAATCAACCAAAATATGTATCAACATTATTTACAAATAAAATTATTACTATAAACGATCAGATTTAATACTAATCAATCTTCTTATTCCTCAAAATGAAATATCGCTGAGGCGTATTATTTGATTGCAAGTAACAAAGGATTTTCAATTGATATACATCTACAAAATAGAAAAGGTCTGACATTGTGGTCATATTATTTCTTATCAGGTCGTTTTTAATTTCATTATCAGATACACCAAGGCTTGATAAGTGTCTAGCCTTTCTAAAGCATATTTAGTTACAACTTTCATTCTTCAACAATATGACGAAGCCAACGGTTTTTACAATTTTTTGCATTCAATTGTTTTATGGTTTAGTTACTGCGGTCGAACTCGACAGCAGGTGTTCCGCAAAGTTTTGCGAGGTAAACATTCCAAAACAATAATTGATTTGAACATTTTTACGAATTTAAACTCACGCTTTTGTATAGCAATACATCGACAGCGGAAAATGTCGAACGATTAGTGCGACCTGCAGAAATAATCCGAACAGTACGCGGTTTCCTTACCCGGACACGTGCAATTGCTGCGATATTTGCATAAAACATTTGGGCGAAGGCGATTCCTGCGTCATGGGAAGTCCCGGGACTACATTACCTTTAGAAATGTGTGGTCCCGATTTGCAATGCAGGCGAGATACATTTGACGAAGTAGCGACATGTAAAGCAAGTAAGTATATATTTACTTATATTAAGTGCTGAACTGTATTTTGCTGCAAACTTTTGCTAAAATCACACTTTTAAAAATAACGCTTTTCAACAATTAAGTATATGCGTAATTACCTGTTTTATTCTTAATATATAAATAAATAATGCAACAATCTCTTTCCAAATCAGCTAATTCGTTCTTTACAAAGTGAAGTTTTTCTTAGTTTAGGTGCATCACTTTGCTGCTTAGAAAAAGCAATCACTAAGATTATCGATTGAATAAAACAGTTAGTTTTTCAAGTGATTGCAAGCGTCAATTATGAAATTAAAGAGTCAATGATAAAATTATACAGCAACTGGTTTTTGTTATCGATTTAAAGTAGTAGCTCGATCTTTAAAGTATTTTTTAACTAAATGAAATTCTAGTAATCAGTAGTTGCACAAATGCGCAAGAACTATTTGAGAAACGCAGACTAGCAGGTCTCGTTGGGATGACGGAAGTTCGACCGGAATGCGACGGAGACGGATTTTTCAAGCCTTATCACTGCATTCCCGGCTCTTTGTAAGAGAACTAAAAAACCTGTAATTTGTATTTTTGCGCAACGTTACCAAGTGATTCCATTCTAGATGCTACTGCGTCGCTCCGAACGGACAGAGAATATTCGGAGAAATGCCTCACTTGCATTACGAAGACGAGAAGAAGATGACCTGCGGTAACTATTTATAATTAATATTTTTGCGTTCAGAGGTTTATCTTTTAAAGTTATATTAAATCAATACGAATTGAGAAATGAAAATTTCTTATTCGGTTCATGGATTTTAATGAAAGAGTTCCAAATAATATTCAAAAAAGAGAAAGCCCTAAATTAACCCTCCAAAACAAAATACTTGTATTAAACTATATAAAAACTATACACTCAAGGTTGCTCGATAAACGCTTGGAGAGCGGCGGGCACGCTGGATCCGCAGTTCAAAAAGTTGGACGTCGCTCGATGCACGGAAACCGGAAGCTACGATCAGCTGCAGTGCATGATGGGCTCGAATTCCACGTGCCTCTGCGTCAACCGCGAGATTGGCTCGCCGATAACGGAAATCGATATCGTTCTCGAGAAGGACATGGACGAGAATCATCCGCCTTGCTGTATGCATATAATAAGCGTTCGGTGTCTCGTGCATTATCGTGTTTAGCTGCTAGATTTCATGATTCGGATTGAGTTAAAGCTCATTTGAGAAGATAGGTTCGACGGGAGTATTCGGGCTTCTTTCAGATAAAGATTGAAATTTAAGTAGCTTTCGATGCTCTTTTTTTTAGATAAATGTAAAGTTTCTTATTATTTATTTAAAAAATGGCTATTTAGTATTGTCACGTGGAAAAGAGTTGATGAAAGGGGGCAAGTTTAGTGATTGGAATACAAAAGTTCATTAATAGTTATTCTCTTTATTGTTAACGTAAGAGAGAGAGAGAGAGAGAACTGTCCTCCCAAAGTCTTCTTATCATTTTCGCTTTCTATGGGAGATTGGCAGAACTCCTCTTCCGCAAGCTCAGCGGAAAGCTCGCGAGAACCGGCCGGTAAGATGAGCGTTGCCGAGTCAGCGTCTGCCGGTCTCCGGTGTCTCCGAGCTTCCCGTCGAGCTGCGGGAATCGGCAGCCCGATAACAGCGTATATAAGCATGAACATTACGTCGATGCCAGATATGATTGACGTTCGCTTTTTAAACATTTACAGTTGACAAGTCGAGGCATTCCGCCGGTAGGTACACCACCGAGTGCGAGGCTGCTTTCGAGAATTATTTAGCTTACTCGACTTCCAAGAGGAGCGGCGATGCCGAGCTGAACGAGATCGTCGAACCGATTTGTCAGCCCGATGGGAAATTCGCGAAAGTACAGAATTCCGCGGGATACAATAAGTAAGAATCATTTTTACGCTGTATTTACCGTACCCTCAAAAATTAGGTTCATTATAATATTATTTTCCTCGCAGAAAAATATGCGCCTACCCAGACGGCAGGCAGATCGACGCTTACGAAGCCGAGTCCAACACACCCGAAGCCAAGGTCATGACCTGCAGTAAGTATCTCACCTTCCGTACCTCGACTAATATATACAAATCTTAACACAATCCCAAAAATCTGCTCAGACTGTGCGAGAGCTCGATGGCTGCTGAAGAGCGCGGACGTCGTCGAGCTGCCGAAGTGCTGTCCGAACGGGAACTTCGAGGCCTGGCAGTGCCGCAGGAACGACTGCTTCTGCGTCGACGACAACGGAGATCAGCTTGGGATGGAGGTGAAGGTCGGGAAGGTGGCAGAGCTTCAATGCTACAAGAGCAGGGACGGGGATCCGTGCAAAATAATAGTATAGATGTGGATAGGTTTTTGGAACGGTTAATGACCAGCTTGATTGTATAATAGCAGATATAAATGTTTTTAATTGTATACAATGATTCTTTTTAAGAAATTAATAAATTATTCTCGAGCTTTTCGGTGCCGGCAATAAAATCTATAAGTATTAAAAATAAAGTACAAAATACGTATACGCTTCGTTGCGCACACAATAACGCTAAACTGACTCAATAAAAAAAAAGCGCACAATGTAGCCTCAATTATGAACTAAAAACACTCTACGAAAGGCTATATCTCTACCTCTGTACACGCATATTTACAAAAATAAATAACTTATATACACAAAAAGCGTCTTCAAGCCTTCGTCCTCCTCCTCCTCCTCAATGCAGCCAGTAGAACAGCACGGCGACGAGGACCGGCAGCACCGAGACCGGCGCCACGCTGCCCGCGGCTCCGAGGTACCAGTGCGCGAAGAGGGCTGTAAACGACGTAGGGATATCTATCATTACGAGGTATTCTTCGGCGTTCTAGCGGGGATTCGGGGCTGGGGGGAATTCGAGGGGGGGTTCTCAGGGAGGGACGAACCTGTGTCCTCCTGGTTGGTGACCCAGCCGATGACGGGCTCGATCTGGTTCTGCCGGCGCAGGAATTGGGTCAGCGGGCCGAAGTAGCGCAGCATGGCTCCGGCGTCGATGCGGTTCGTGCGGCCTCGCGTCATCAGACGGATTATGTCCGGCCACGGCATCGAGGAGCCCACGGAGAGGACGTCGCTGGAGGAAAGAGGGAAGAAGTGATTGTAGAAGTGATTGTTGAGTAAGAGATTAGATTGTCGATAGCTTACGATAATAAGCGGCCAGCTTCTCGAGATCGGTACAGATCGCAGGTGTGCAGTTCTCCGGTGTGTCCGGAGTGATCACAAAGCGCTTCGAATAATTGGAATTGAAGTATCACCGATACGAAGTAGCTGAAATACGTATAGGTTTGTGAGGAAATTTTTTTTAAAGAAATTTCGCTGATTTTGGTGATAGTTTTATATTTACTTTGCATAAGGGAGATCAGCGGGAACGTGATATTTTGAAGCCGGGTCGAAATCTCTTTCGGTTCGAGGGATAGGCGGTAGTATTCCTTGGTACTGCAAGCGTAATTCCCACCATCTGGTTGTCATGTCGGCTACGCCATCACTGAACACTCGCCATCTCCACTAAAACGGTACGAAAGGTATATTAATATTTTCAATTGATAAACGTTAGGCGCGCCAATACTTTGATCAAAGCTTTTTACCTGGTCTACTATGTAAGCGAAAGGCAGGTACGCGACTTTTTGCAAAGCCATCAGCATCAGGAAGTTGATGTTGCTCTCGTAATCGTCGGTCGAATTGTTGTAGAGGCCGATTCTGTGCAGGTGTTGGGGAGTAAAAACTGACAGACTCACGGCGTTACTTACCGCTTCGTGAAATCCTGTCGGAGTGATAAAGTTTTTTATTACGAGAAGTTTGATAAAGCATGAAATACATATTTTTTGAAACCTTCATTTACCTGGCATCGCCTCGCTTCGAAAGAGGAACGGTTGATCCTTATATTGCAAGTAATACTGCACGTGAGCCATTTCGTGGTGGGTCGAGACCAGATCTTCAGTCGTTATTTTGGTGCACTGCTTAATTCTACCAAAGAGAGAAATCATGAGATCAGTTAAAAAACCATTTTCTAGTTGACAGAACTACACTGGGAGAATTTTCGAGTAAAATTACCCCCTAAATTAGGCTAATCGCATGCAGGACAATGCGATTTTCTGGATAATATTTAGCCCCTTTTAAGATAAAAATAGCATTGTCCTGGATTAACTTAATTTAGGGCGTAATTTTTATTCGAAAATTCTCTCCGTGTATAAGTAATTTAAAAAATCCTGTCTCTCCACCTGTAATCTACTTTATTGCAGAAATCCCAAGCGCTGGCGCTGCACTTGACCTCTCTGTCGATCGGCTTCTCGAACATCGAGGACTTCCAGAATTCGGGCGGCATAGGTTTCATTCCCATCGACGTGAAAAATTCCTCGGCCGTCTGAAAGATTCTAAAAAAAAAGGGCACGAGAGCCGTTAAGCGTATTTTATTTTGCGATAAAACTTCAATAAAACAACGCAAACCACCTCAAAGACGTGAAGCCCTGGATCATCATGTCGATGGTAACGTCCAGCCTCTTGACGGCCGGAAACGGCTGGACCAGATCGAAGACTCCCTCCCAGTTCTGGGCCCACATGTTGCCAAGAACGTGGGCGGGCAGCGGTCCGTCGCTGCGAATTCTGTCGCCGTAGCGCTCGATTAGCCGGCTTCTCACGTAGGTGAAGAGATGCTTGTAAAGTGGCGTGATTGCCGAGATGACTTCCGCGATGTTCTGCTGGAAGTACTCGTCCTCGTAGAGCTCCCGCATTTGATCTCCGGCGTCGGCGAAGCCTGGTTTTGAAAGAAAACTTTTGAAATTCGTGCTTTTATTCAAAATTAGTGAGAAAATGAAAGTGCGACGTACTAAAATCGTTTTATAAAATAAACTTATCTAAACTTTCATAAATATTTTACTTGACTCGGTTAACTTTTTCAGTGTAATAAATTTAATAGAAGTAATAATAATGAAAAATTTAAACAACGGGATTGATACCAGAAAGGTAAGATGCAGCTAATAATATAATAACCAGCTATAACTAAATATAAAAGCTGATTCAAAATGGGACGATAATAGTAGGTAAGTAAATTTATAAATGACGTGGTTGAGTTATAGCGTTTCATACCATTAAGCTTGGCGGCCTGGTTAGCCAACTGGACGTATCTGATGTATTTGTTTTTTAACGGTGGACCGACAGCTTCGTGCCAGGCCTGCCAATAATGAAGCAGCTCGTCGTAATCCCTGGATTGCACCATTATCCTGGCTACGTCTGCTTGATTGAAAATTCGCGACAGATAAGAAATAATAAAGCTAATTTCGACGTAATTTGAAAATATGGAGCAAGTTTCCTTGTCTACCTCGAAGAGATTTTACCTGCATCGAAGCTCAAATCGCAGGCAGCTCCGACTCTTCGGTACGGACACAGTCTCACTCTGTTGTACAATTCCTTCATCTCCATAATCAAATGGTGCATCTGCCGATCGAAACGTACGCGACTTATGTTATTCGTCAATTTAAACGCCAATTTGCAGTTTAATGAAGGAAAAGTTTAATAATTGAAAATAAAGTGCACCTCGTTAAACTTGTCGTCTGTCAACGAATTACGTCCTTTCACGGCAATCATCTTCAATTGCCTCCTGGCTAGAGGGTCTGCCACTCGATTCCACGCGAAGCTCACGGTTTTTCTCCAAGAGGCTCGTTCGAACTTCAATTTCACCGTTTGCTCTTCCAGCTACATAAATTTTCAGAGTAATTAGATCCCAATTTTTTCAAAGCTTACAATTAAGAATTTAATAGGGATTACCATTTTTCTTCTATTAGCGTCTGTAATATTTGTAGCGAAGTTCCATTGAGCAGTCATTACTCTGTGGCATACTGCAGACCCCTCGCGATCGTATTCTCTAAGAAACTGAAGCGCCTCGCCTAAATTCACGTTCAAACCCTAAAAAATGGAGATTTCGTATTTAGAAAGACAGCATGCCTATATTATTTAGTAAGTAGAAAACAAAATTTGTGGCAAGTCAAATTAACAAGCTTGGTTATTTTAGTAGCAAGATATTTATATTTATATTTTTTGTTATTTTAGTATCAAGATATTCAATTATACTATTATGTTATGTACTCTAGTAAATTTTTGTTTATGCATAAAATACAAACATAAGTTATCTATTTTTCTACTTAATTATAGACCCTATAATGTACTCGTCATTTACAGACTGAATCATTCGCTTCTCAGCAGTCTGAATCTAATCCCGAACAACATTATCCTTACTACCGCCTCATTCACGGCCGCAGCTCGTAAACGAAAGCGAGCCTTAAAGTCAACCCGACGGCGCTCGGCTGGGAACAATAAGCGTCTTGCCATGCATATCGAGAGGATGCGGACGCCGGTCTTATCGAACAGTATCATCGCAGGCGCCGTTAATCTCGCGGACACAATGGCGTTAAGAAACGTCTCACTCGAGCTTGGGGATATTCCGCAATCCCTCGCACCTCGGAGGCGTCGATCGTTTTGCTTTGAGCGAGCTTTTTTTGTCGGCGCGGGAAGGAGATGAAAATCGCCGCCTTGGACTTTCCGTCGTTTTTTAAAAGGAAGCAGGGACTAGAAAGCGGAATGAGCGTCGTCGACTGGAAATTCTTTTTTTTTTTTTTTAATAGGAGTGTGTTTTAATACAAGTGTGCTCTTGATGCATTAGATATTACGTTGGAGCTTGCTTTGGAAAAAAAGAAAGCATGAAAATAATACGGTATACGAGTCAGTTTGATGCTACGATGAGTTTTTGAATTTAATTTCAATAATCGAAAGTGAAAGTGTGGCTTACTCCGGTTTCGTTGTTTATCATCTTTGAAAAATTGGAACTTAAACTTTTTTTTACGAATTAGCGTAATAAAGTTGTTTTTCTACTTACGATTTAATTACGCGACGATCAATTAGAGCTGCTAATTAATACCTCGCACGCTATAATGCACTTTTTAATTAGCTTAATGCGAAACTTGACAATTCGTGCAAACACTGACGAATATAACTCAATCTGAAATTTCTCATAAATCGCTCCGGCCTGCACTTACTTAATTAACTTTCAATAAAAAAAAATCCATCATTCTCCTTCAAGACCCCAATAATTCCCAAAAAAAATAACAATCCCACGAAGCTTCGAAAATCCTTACCTCCAGGTACCTGGCCTCGACGCCCGGCGCCGAGCAGCCCAAAACGCCGCACACGACAATCAGCGCAACCCTCCTCGCCGCCTCCATCTTCGCGATTGAGCCTCGCGCAGCCCTTAAAAACTTGCCGGGCAGGAGCTATGGAAACGCGGCGGGCTCGCGAGAAACATCGTCGATTCCCGTGCGTGGTTTGCGTGCGGACTGGAGAGGTCGGCGGGCTCGGCGGGCTGTTTTTCCAGGCCGCTCGCGGCTCGCCGCGGAGAGGAAGGGACAGGCGCCGTCGGTGCGTGAAGCGTGACCGCTGCCGACGCGGAGCTCGCTCTTTCTTTCTTTCTTTCCTTTCTTTCTCCCGCGCGTGCCGCACGCGTGTCTTGGCTTTCGCGCGCGGCCCTTTCTTAGGCGAGGAGCTGCCGCGCAGATGACCGAGCGAAGATTGCACACTGCTTTCGCGAGGGTGCAAGGTGCTCGTTTGCATGTCGTTTGGGCGCCGCTTGCGGAGCTTACTGCAGTGCCTCGAGTGCAGAGGTTTTCTTTGGAATATTATGTCGGTGGCCGGTTTAATGATTTTTTTTTTTTTTTAAAGAATTGGCGATATTTAATGTTTGTGTTACAGTTATACTTTTGTAAATAATTACAAGTCAACTTGCTGATAATTGCTTTAGAATAATCATAAGGAAGTTAAACAGTAAGAGCTGTAATAGATATTGCAGACAATAAGTATGATTTTTCTCGGTATTTTGAACACCGAAATGATATAATACATTTTCATAAAGATTTCAATTTGAATAAATGGAACATTGATGTAAGCTAAAAGGATTGAATTATAGGGCAGATTAATTTCTCTTTGGAAGATCTACAATGCGCGGTAGCGTATACATTTTCATACATTATAGAGAGTTAATCACCGACGAGAGGAAAAAAACAATGGACTTCGTATACAAGAAAGGTGCGGCTGGTTTCAATGGCAGAACTAACGCGATATATATATATATATATTTTTTTTTTTTCATTTTATTCTAAGCGTTTTATAAATAGTTAATAAAAAAACGCCACTTTTTGCAATAAATGTGTAATACATTGCGAATGTGTTTATGAAAATGATGATTTATACGTCAAGAATGTAACTCACATCGTTAAGGACTTGCGTAACATTGCACAAAAATTGTAAAAATATTTTGATAGCCATTTGGACGTAAATAATAGATAGAAACACAAACTTAATTATTTCAAACACATTTATTAAAATAACATATTTAAAATTTGTACACACTGTTTAAAAAAAAAAACTTACAGCACACAAAAACGTAACGCTTTATACACAAATGAGCTTAAAAAATTTAATTATATATACAAGGAAATAACTATTACGACGTTTCTTTACGAGAAAATCCGTTACTTCGCCCGATTTCGAAGCATACGAGATCTCAGAGCAAACAGCTGAAGCTTTCTCTCCCTGCTCAGCCTTTTGAAAATCTTTTTCTCCTCCTGCAATTGTTCTTGGAGGCGGATGAAGTCGATGATTTCCGGTTTTTCAAACTCATCCTTAAGCTCCTTAATATTGTCGAATTGATCTTGAGCGATTTTCACTTCGCGTTCCGTTTCCACTTGAACTTTGCGCGAATTTACTTTCTCCATATCCTGCGTCACCGTCTCATCTTCGATCTGCTTTAGTTTCGCTTTCCTTTCTTGAAGTTGGTCTTTGTGGTACTTTAATAGTAATTTGTAATGACCTGAAATCATGGTTTTAGAAAATTAAGTGAATGCACAAACTTTGACTAATGATTTTAAATCACATATGTAGTAGACTGTTAATTGATGGTGCTGGATGCATTAATTGATATGGTAATTATATAAATTTAAGTTATTGTTAACTTATTTTATTAGCTTACCGCTGACTTGTTTAATAGACGTTAGAACTTTATGATTCTCATCATTTTCTTGAATGAGGTTTTCATTTTCAATTTCGAGCTTTTGAAAGTCGACTCGGCGCAGATTTCCAAACTCCTTTCTTTGGTTCAATTGTGTCTTGAAATTGACAATGAGACGTTTCGCAGTCACCATTTTCAAGCTGAATTTATCGATGACAATGGAGGCCAGCTTTAATCGCTCTTCCACGAACCTTTAAAAAAAAAGTCAGACGTCAGATTCTTTGTTTTCAAAAAACAAAATTAGGATGCAAAAACGGAGGATGAGTAACGATAATTGGCCAGTTTTACCTCGTAAATTTTTCTTTGGGAATTTTGCTCATTACCGGATCGGCGCCTACGACGTCCTTTTCGAATTTAGCCGCGGTGCTTTCAGTTTCCTCCATTCTGTACTTTATTTCTTCTAGATGTGACTCCAACTGCTTCTTCGTTGCGTTTGCATTTTTTTCAAATTCTCTGAAGGTTTTAGTTATGTCTTCTATTTCTTTACTAGTCACTTCTATTCGATGAGCAAGTTTGATTCTAATTTGGAAAAAGGCGCGTTATTAAATTTCAATCAAACCCTACAATATGCTTTATTATTGGTTATCGATTCGTTATAAATTTTTTCCATTACCTCATTATTTAGACAGTAAAATAATCATTAATTTATCGTTTAAAAATTTAAACAAAAATTAATATTGTTCGCGTTATTTATTTTCGATTTTCCGTGCGCATTAATCACCGACTCCACCCATAAAAAAGATGTGTTGCCTTTCGAAATTCCACCTGACGAGCTAACAACAGGATCGATTACTCTCTTTTCCCAAAAAGCTCATTCGACTTCTATTTTTCGACCAGCAGTCAAGCGCATCGTATCGCCGCGTCTCTCTTCCTCCGGCGCGTCGTCGCTATACAAGCGCCAAACTCACTTGATCGTCTTCGGCGCCTGCGATTTCTTGTTGTTAAGCCGGTTGTTGCTTATGCTCGCGACCGAGGCTCTGACGTTGTTGTTGTTGTTGTTGTTCCTCACGCTGCTCGCGATCGAGTTGTCGGGCTCGTCCTCGGACGCCCTCGTGTCCTGCTGGCGGAGCTTCTGGGCCTGACGCGCCGCCTCCATTATCGCCGAGAGCTCTGCTCAACGAGGTGTCGGTGTCATTCGGGGAGGGAAAGGGGGCGACGGGGCGAGAGCGGAGGGACAGCGATATTCGTGGCCCGCGAGCGCGCAGCGCTGCGAAAGCGATGCTTGCGAGAAAGCGAAGGGAGTTTTTTTTTCTTTAGTTCATTTTGGCTGCTGGTTTCGGGGGTTTTTGTGGAGGGGAGAGATTTTAAACATTTTTTTATGGTGGCAATGAATTTTATTTGTGAATGTTATCTGCAACGATGTGGGAAGTTTATATTTTATATGAATCATTCTCATTTTCGCAGATAATTTATTTATTGCCTTTCTCTGGATGTTTTGATCGTAAATGATTTAATCTCATTTTAACTACGTTTGCTTTAGATTGAGTGCAGCAAAAAAGTGCATAATTACTGCGCCTTGAAAACCGTGAGAAATAGAATTTTGCATAGTCACTTTCCGGAAAGTCTTAGAATACTTAACGATTCACTATTTTTTGTTTTTATTGAGTCGACTGCGTAAGATGTACTTGTATTTAAAAAGAAAAAGATTTTTATTTCGTACGAAGAATATCACTTCTCGAAAAAGAAAAAATTCTGTTCTTCGTGTTAACGTTTACTTTTAGATTTAATTACCCTCCTCATCCTACTCTACAAAAGTTACACCATTTATATTTTACTACCTCCAGTATACACGACAGAAGTTTACATTTTTAAGAATAACGCAAACATTTAGTAGAAAAGTTACCTGCCAGCGTCGCATCACTTCCACTCCTTAATTAAACATCACGCGTACTTTCCCAACTCAATAAAAAAAAAAAACAGAAAATGAAGCAGCGCCAAATCGAGCGTTAAAAGCCCAACAGTCTTTCGTCATCGGCGCAAAACTGCGTCCTCAAAAAGCCGGCGAACAATAGAAACGGCGGGGCCGATTAGTCAAGCAGGAAGAAGCCTCGCTTACTGAGCAAACTCTTGGGACTTTTGCGACGCAGGAAGCGCTCGAACACGTCGTTCTCGAGGGTCAACGTCCTGTTGATACGCGTCGCTTCCTCTATCTCCTGCGTTAGCTCCTCGTCCGTCAAGTCTAAGAAAGCATTGTCCTTTAGAATTTCGTCTCGTTTTAAGGAGCTTCCTTATAAGGTACTTACCCTGCAAGTCCGCCGCGGTATAGCCGCTCACGGCCTTCGAGGCGAAGCTCGCGGAACTCAAGCGAGTGTCGAACATCATTGCGGATTTGGATTTACTTGGAGATAGAAGGGATCGGTTGATTCTCGGTGATTTTGAGCTGGATTTATTGATTTATCGAGGCATTGTTCGGGGACTGGTAATTTAAGGTTAATTTCGAAAGTTTCATCACATGATTGTAAGCAAAGAAGTTGGCCGAGGTTCACCGCGAGCCAACAGGTTAAACAAAAGTAGAAGCAATTTTTGGGGTGATGCGACATTTATTTATTAGAATTTACACGTGTGAGCCGACACGCACGATGTCGTTATTTCTTTTATATATAAAAATATAATACCTGAGTGACATTGGACGGATCAAAAAGTGAGTCAACATAACAAAAGGTATAGAAAAAACGTTACAAATCATTACAAAGAAGAGCGCTCCCTCTCAAGTTATGTCATTCAACGGGAAGGGTGGATTCCAGGTTCTGCTCCGTTATTTCCACGTCGTTTACGAAGAGAGTGTATTTTATGCCGATGTCCCTTTGCCCGGAACTGCAGGACCTTATGACTGCCGGGAGATCGGCTATGGTGAACATGATCTCCGCTCCTCCGTCGATGAAATCGCACTGGATAAAAAAAAAAATGTTCAAATAAAATCGAGTCTTTGCGTTAAGATTTTTAAGATATCTTCGTACCTCCACTTCCGCCTGCTCTCCGTTCACCCAGACAGTTTGATTGTTCTTATCTGTGAAAATAAAATCTCGCGAATAAAATTGCGCAATTGCGATTTCAGCTTACGTTCAATAAACGCATTACCCAAAATAATCCTGTACTCGTTCTGGCCAATTTGAGTGGACCAGGTATCGAGTATCTTCGACTGCGACTGGATAAAGTTCTTGAAACTCTTCCCGTTCACCCATAGAGTGTACGAGTACCTCAATCCTAGTAAAAAGAACAGCGCAGCCTTATAAAATCAAGCCCTCTAAACGCAGAAAAAGATATATAATCTCACCGGGTATCGGGTCGACCCTGATGACGAAGCGCACGTCGCCGAAATTGACGACCTCGTCGCCGACGAGGCGGAACATCCACTCCCGGTTGATCAGCACCTTGCCGTCGATCTTGACGACGCGCCGGCCGGTCGCGGTGCCGTGCTCGAACTCGATCACGTGGACGCCGTCGCTCAGCGGCACCTCCCAGCGCGCCGTCGGCTGGTTGCCGAAGGACTCCAGCGCCTGCAAGCTCCTGAGGAGAAGGGATTTTTCGGGGCTATAGCGGCGAGGGGGAGGCAGCTGGATTTTTCGAGAAGCTCACTTTGGGAAACGAAGACGTTTGCGGAGTTTGCGGTTTATGGTATTAATCGGTAGTGGTGCTTTTTTTTTAGAAATGTGATGTGAAATTAATTTTTTACACCTTCTTTCGCATTTATTAAAATACAAAGATGTACAATAATTAATTCAATATTTTTTACGCGAAGAATAAAAATTTTCACAATAATTATGCAAGTGCCTGGTCTATACGAGTACACGATCTAAAATTATCATCAATTATTAACAATGAAAAACCAACAGTTTCTTTGTTTCGAATCAGCGAGTCTAACCTCACCCGCAGGTGCACGCAGGTGCACAAGTTCAAGAACGCAAAACGGCTAACCGACCGAAAAGCCGTCCTTCTGAATGAACGCGATCCCGCAAACGTTATCAAAAGGCAAAGCGGCCCTCTAAGAATGTGCAATTGACAAAATGAGCGGTTATTACGGGCGAGAACAATTGTTAAAACCACAGATATTTACCGGAGGAAGGAATTCGTCATGATCGCCAGGCAGGTGGACGGCACACTGTACAGTGTATTGATCGCGCGCAGCCTATAAGAGCTGCCGCGCAGCGGGTCGATATTTTTGACGCTCAATCATTTCTCCCCCGTCAATTATTTACAGAGGATTGGACGATAAAGATTAAAACAGCGCTTTTTGCGACTTCGTCCTCGGCGGTGGTTTATATATTGGAAAAAAAAACTCAGGGGGCTCGAGTCGATAACGACGTGCTCTTTATAGGTGTTGGGATGAAAAATGAGAAGGCTCGGCGCTTTAAAAAGATATAATTTTATTGAAAAAGTGTTGTAACAAATGTACATCCTTGTGTACTGTTTTTTTTTATATACATAGGAGAGCTGTTAGACTGACTTTACTGGGAGCAATTTTCCAGCGCAGTCTCCGAAACCGATTCTGTATCCGTCGCCGGTGCAGTAACCTGTGACAAAACGTAAATTGAAAGATTGAAATGACATAATAGGCGAATAACTGGATTCTCGGCGATTAAACGTTATATTTTATACCTCGTATAATTACTTCGTCGCCGTCTTGCAAAAATTTCCTACTGGTTCCGTCTTTCAAAGGAATACTCTGCGTGCCCTTCCAGCATAATTCGAGCATTGACCCGTACGAATCGGACGACTAAAGTGAAAAATTGCAATTTTATATTCATATAATTTTTGAGGTTCGAGAGAAGAAAGAGAAAATATTTTATTTACCTCTCCGCTGATCGTGCCGGAACCCATCAAATCTCCCGGATTGACGTTGCAACCCGTCACCGTGTGATGAGCCAATTGCTGCTGTGGGGTCCAGTAAAGGTACTTGAAATTACTGCGACTGATTGTTGTAGCAACGCCAGACGGAGCTAGAAGATTCGATAAAAATCAAAGATAAAATATGAAATGAATTGCAAGAAAAGTTTTAATAGATTTTATAAAAAAAAAACTACTTACTTTTAAGGTCAACTTCTAATTTAATGTCGTAATTGCAAGAATTCGGATGTTGAAGGTACGGGAAAGGTGTCGGATCCTGAGGCATATTCGGAACAGCAAACGGCTCCAGAGCTTCCAAAGTAACGACCCAAGGACTTATGGTCGTACCAAAATTCTTTGCTCCAAACGGTCCTAACGGAACGTACTCCCATTTCTGCACGTCTCGAGCTAAAAAATATTCAACAAATTTTCAATCTACAGAATACCCATATTTTTCATTGAAAGATCAAATCTCACTTTACAGAGGACTCAAAAAATTACGGGCCCACTTTCTCTCGCTTTACAAAGGAACCTAACGAAAATCTAATTACAGCGTCACCGAAAAACTGTCGCCGCGCAAACGGACCCTACACCGCGCCTCAGCGCCATCAGATAACGTCGTCGCGGTGCCATAAAAAAGAACAGTTATAAACGCAAAAGCGTCCACCCCGTTATATCCTCTCCCGTCTCCCAACTTACCGCTCCAGTCGTTCATGACGACGAGTCCGAAAATGTGCTCCCTGGCCTGGACGGCGTCGAGCGTGTCGCCGAGCCGCGTCGCCGGGCCCACGAAGAAGGCGACCTCGAGCTCGAAGTCCAGGAGGCGCGAGGGCCCGTAGACCGGGGCGGCCCCCTCCACCGGGAGCGTCTGGCCGCGCGGACGGTGCAGAGACGTGCCGGATACCACCACCGAGCTCGCCCTGCCGTGGTAGCCCACCGGGAGGTGCTTCCTAAGGGAAGAGCGGACGACGGTTTCGTGGGAGGGTTTTGGGATTTGCGGGAAGAGAACGTTTCGGTATTGGTAGAGTCGTGCTTTGAATTTAAGTTCGAAAGAAGAATTTAGAATGCAGCTTCTAAATATACTTGCTTTGTAAAAGTTCAAGCTCGTTTTAAACTTTTCAAAAATGAAAAATTGTGTCAATCATATAATTTTTCTTTGTGACAATATTCTTGAAATTTATTTTGAAACTAACCGACGTTAATCTAGGATAGTCCCAGTAAAAGTAAATTGCGCAACACGACTTTAACAGTAAAAGAAAAGTTCTCCATTTCCTTAAACAATGCAATGAAATTTTTACCAATTGGGCATGAGGGCATTGTCTTTGCCACGGAACATAATCCCGACATTTGTCGCGTGGTGAATGGAAGAATAGAAGTCTGTGTAATCGCCTATTTTCGCCGGCAGGTGCATTGTCGCCTCCTTCTGAGCTGCGAACACTCTGAAAATTGTCGCGAAATGCTCGTGTAAAAAGTACTGTAAATGATGGCCACCTTAGAAACTGGATTTTTAAGTTTACTTTGAAAACTTTGAGGGAGTCCATCTCAAAATATTCTTATAAATAAATTAAATTACCGCTTATTGGAACGTATAATTACGTGGATAAAAACAAAAAATGATATTGACGAATTATTGACCTTTAAAAACTAATTTCTAGAACAGAAGTTTCTATACTTTTTCGTAAAATCAAATAGAATTAAGTATAAACATTTACTTCGATCGGATTTCCGGTTGTTGTAAAGTTTGGTTCTCTACAGACAACAGATTCTGCAGCGTATTTCTCGCTTCGATCCACGAAGGTCTGCCAAGGGACATGAAGTCATTGAGGCTGTCTTGGCGGAAAACATCTTGCTTCGTGGCTAAGAGCGGTCCAGTAAAGAGATGTGCTACCGCCGACAAATCTAGGATTTGGTCTCCGATAGCCACGCCGATTCTTTTCTTCGGCTGCGAAATTTTTTGAATAATTTAATTGAAAGTTTTAAGCTTCCGCTTAATAATGAATAGTTAATGAAGTACAATAGCTTTCCGGAATCTACGTCCAGTAATATTTTTTTAGCTGTGTTCAAGTTTCGACTGAAATTCTTAAATTTTTAAATGTCAGGCTGGCGCGTTCTTTCATTTTTGAATGAAATTATTTTTTTATAAAATATAAAGGTTCAATTTAATTCCTTTTACAAGAAAACTGTACAATCATCAGTTTTATTTATTAAATAAATAATCAATTAACGTTACATTAATAAAGAGATCGATAGCGTCAATAATTTTTATTTTATTAATCGCGAGCTCATAAATAATTATCAACACAGCACCTCAACTCATAATTGTGCTAAAAACGTCTTTACACTCCGGTATCGATTTTTTTTCCAGCCCACACTGTATTAGCAGTAGTAGATATAGTAAGCCGCGGGCAGTAAGAGATACCGACTATGGAAGGTCCCTGATTTACCCAAGAATTTCAGTATTCTCGTTATTTCTGCACTCTGAACATTAGATGGCACACGGAGGAGGAAAGCTGCGGCAATGAAACTGTTGAAACTTGTTTACGCGCATATAGAGCGAATATGTAGATTTTCTGAATTTTATGAATTGTAGATCAATTAATTAACCTAATCGTCACAATTTAGAACCAGAAAGTTCCAACAAATCACCTAATCGCGCATTAAAATAAAATTACTTACTATAATTGAATTACCCAAATTACTCTACTTATATCTCTTGACATAACCTGCCACATACGCCTTAAAAAAAAAAGAAAACAAAGCCGAACCCAGCAACAAGTACCAAAAGAACTCTATATCAACTCACATTGTCAGCCGTGGAAAACACTCCGTAGGGCAGATTCTGAATCGGGAAGTCGCACTGCGCCGAGTACTCCACGAAGCTCTTCATTTTCACAGATTACAAAGAAACACCTCGAGACCTCGTCCAAGCGCGATACCGGACGGCGTGATTCTGCCGCGGCGAGCGGATTATCGTTTACCGGGGGGCTCGACTCTCGAGGCCGACGGGCTCTCTCGCGTCCGGGATAATTTATTTGCCTGTTTACGGGCGGCGCCGGGAAAACGGGTCTTCTCGGTCACGAAGCGAGGAGATGCTTGGAATTTTTTTTGGAGAGGTGTGCGCTTTTGGGTGGGAAGCTGGGGCCTTTGATTCGCTGGAGGAGAGGTGTGTGATCGCGTGATTTTTCTACTGGAACAGTTGTTTTGGTTTTTTGATTTTTTGGTGCCGTGGATTTTGTGGTAATAAGCCGGCTGAATTTAGGAAAGTCATTCCGTTTTATGTTTTGATTATCGCTAGAAACGGAAAGGCTTACGATAATGAGACTTTTTAATTTTATTTTAGACTTTAGAGAAATTTTAGAAAATCCAAGACTTTTAATTATTATTTTTAAGATTGATTTTGGTGGAATTTTATCTTAACTCATTGACTGTTAAACAGATAAAATTCCTTTACAAAAAATTATACAAATTCAATATTATATTATTTAAAGAAGGATAAGATGTTGTCTTATAGATAAGTATAAAATAACTTATCATCATTTTGGTTAAAATTCAGGTCGCGTTTTAAAAAAATGAGACCAATAACATTATACGACTTTCGTAATTATAACACTAATAATTTTAAATGTTAATTGCAATGCGAAAGGATGAATAAAAGAAAGTAAATAAGATAACAGCAGTTTATTTTATTTTATTAGACATTGATATACACAAGGTAATTAGGAATAAGTAAGTTGTCTTGAGTAATATACTGTGGTACGCAATGCTTATTTGCTAAAGCGCAACTTTGTCGTTTGAAGAATTGCTGCTCTTTATGCGACCAAACCTGCAATTTTTTTTTTTTTTTTTTTTTAATGACAAAACCTTCGGCCAATTGTTTTGTTTTTCAATTCACTTGACAAATGATACACGAATAATTAAATTCACTTAATTTTACATACTATTTGTCACTTTGGAAGACTTTGGATTTTGTTGTTTATTCCGTTCTCTTAAACTTAAACTCGTTCTTTGCATACATATATATGTAAAGTTTTACATAATCAACAACAATCGACGCCGATCGAATTCTCGATCGACGGCATAATTTCTTTTTATCATTTTCTCTCTCGTTAAAGCCATATTCGTGCCGTTTTCTTTGCTCGCAATTAACAACTCGAGTAACAAAATCGTAAATACGCAATTAATTAATAAGCGCTATATGTTACATTCTTGCATTTTACACTCAATTTTTTTCATTTAATTAATAATAAATATTTACAGTATACCATTTTTTGTTAAAGTGCATTTTAAAATGTAGAATTGACAATCCATAATCTTGTTGTGAACAGAGTTACTCATAAAGTCATCTACACAATAAACGCATTTCTATCACAGACAAGTATCATAATGGTTTTTTATTCATCGGAAAACAAGGGAACAAATCGAAGGTACAGAGGTACTTTTACGCTAAGAACTACCGAGATATTGATTTCCGTCGAAAAACAAAAGAAAATCCTAAATTGATTCGGTAAAGAATTCGGCCCAAATACGATTTCGTTAAATAGACGATTCGACGCCCGCGGAATCGCGAATATAACAAGATCCTTTCGCTGTCGGAAGTGATTTCAGCCTGCAAAAATTAGACGCTTCCGATAAAAATATTCATTGCTCTTTCTGTCGTAGATAAACTTTATACAGTAGATTGACTAGTTCGTAATCCATTTGTTTTTTTTTTTTGGGAATTTTAAAACTTTGAAACTCATCGTATTAGGATGTAACGTTTAATTGCAATACAACGGAGCGTTAAAATTTTATTTTTTATGCTTTTTTATACTTTTTTTTGTTCGTTAATGCCAACAATCAACACCATATTCAGAGGAGGATAACACAGCTTAAAACGGATCGGCGGTTGAAAAATACACTTCTGGAACGCTACTTTTTTCGTGTAGATGCGCCTCTTTCTTTGTATTTTACAATGACTCTTGCGTTGTGATATATATTTATCAGGTTACTTGTAGTTATTATCGTTACTGGACTGGCGTTCTTACTCGGTCTCTTAGAAACTGCCTAAGGCAACCTTTACGCATAGCGTGTATATGTATTATATAATCTGCGTGCGAGATGAGTTCATTAATAATTAATTTGCATCCAAAATTCTCGATAACTATTCTCGTCGAACGAAAACTATATTCTTTGATGTGAGGATCGTGCAAGTCGATATGCTGTGGCTTGAAACTTATATTCATTGTATAGTGTAAAAACTCATGTCACGCGCATCGGCAATTATTGATACATTAGTCACACGAATAGGTACGTTCATTGGCTAGAAATTAAAAGGCTTCGAACTGATCGCCTATTGCATTACGATTAAAACTGTTTCTCGCTGAAGCAGCAATTATTTTTTTTCCTCTAAAACTCGTAACTTAGCAACGACTACTTGTATGACTTTATTAGTGAAAGTAACAGTCGTCAATGTACAGAAATACACTTATTCTTTTTTTTTTCTTTAAGTCGTTTTATATATATATATACGTATATAACTATATATACCATTTTGTTTTTTCATACTTTTATTTATATATACTTTTTAGTTCGATATGCGCGTGACGATAACTTTTACTCCTTTCTAATTTATTCAACTAAATCAAATACATATAACTATATAAATAATTATTAATCTGATCAATATTACTTCTTGGATTGAACACAACAACCTAATATATCATTATTGCACCGATAACAAAGTATATTAAAGCTAAATAATCGCGTAAACTTCCGAAGTAAAAATTACATTCACGCGAAATTGGCGAGTGATCCGACACATTACTACTTCCGATCGTTATTTGCACTGCTCTACGGTTTCAGGGCCGCGTCTCTCGCACACATACGAAAAGGGAGCTCTTTCTCGTAACAATATATCACGCACCTACGGTAAATCTCACTTAAAGGCTCGGCTCTTTGGCGAATTTTTCGTTACACATGCGACGACCAAAATTATATAATCCGCGAATTAATTTAATTTCACTACGTCTTCTCGTTCCTTCCTTTTTTTTTCCTTTGCGTTATAGAAGCATTCATCTTTTTGGTTTATAAACAACGGGCCATTGTTTATAATAGAAAAAACGTTGTAGATAGATAGAAAGATTTTTCGAATTCATCTGCAGTTCTGCCAAGGGTCTGCGAGACAATCTTACTTTTTTTCTTCTTTTTTTTATGTTGAAAAAGCACATACTTTCATGGGTTTGTCATGTTTTGTTTTTTCCTCGTAATCTCAACGCTAAATATATATTTATGTATATATTTATAGTTATATTCTCTGTGACGTTTTCATAGTGTTTAATCTATATTTGTAAGATATAATAGTAGAATACAATATAGACCCCCTAAGAATATAAAGCCGTTCAACAGCGAAAATCAAACAAGTCTTTATAGTTTTTCTCTTTATTCCTTTATAATAATCTAAAGTATTACTTGTATAGGCGTTGGCAGAAACGTTCAAAGAAGCAATCAATCAAGTATTCCCTAAAATTAATGAACGAATTGCTCGTATCAACGAATGACCCTAAAAATAATAAATACAATCGTTTCGTTCGACTTCGGCTCGCTTTTATAATATTATATTTGGTTTAGCTTTCGTTGGAACTTGTACGACAACGTTTATTCATCATATTTGGAACACTTTTGCAGAGAATTATTGCACCTTGAACAAGTCGCTTCAGCCTCGTAAACAAGTTTTGGTTACATGAAAAGATTTCATATCAATATGTCCGTATTCTCAGTTTTTCATTTGCGCCGTCAGACGCTATAGGAATTGTACAAGCTATATAGTTTTAAAAAATCGTCTGAATGTATTAGTGAATTGATATTTCGGATAAAAATATTCTCGTTAAAAATAGAATTTCTGACAGAAACGTACACATATACTCTTTTTTTTTTATAGCATCTGATATATTATAATCTCTTGACTTTTCCGCAAAGAACAAAATATATAGAGATCTGCACTGCAGAGGGAAAAAACGGTTTTCCTGCACCGTGTGATAGTTGCCCTGGTTCGTCCCTGCTTCTCTTCCTTTGTCTCTTCCTCGTAACGTTTCAAAAACCAAAACTTGCTGGATCGCGGCCAAATTTGTAGCTTTCCTTTCTCGCTTTCAGTTTAAGATATGCTATGTATTTTTTTTTATGCTTACATCTAATGAATCTTACGACTAGGAGAATGTCACTTTAGTATTTATTATTAAGTATATTCATGGCCAGATCTGATATACGTTGTTGCAGAACAATAATTGCCTCCTCGTCTGATTTCTTTCCCCAGCTCGTTCTCTTCTCCTTCCACGTTTCTTACTTTCTTTGATTTCGACTTTTTAAAAGATTCAGCGTTTGCTCGTGATAATCCAACTTATAGTTAATAAGACCGATTGTTAGCATCACTTAAGTTTAATTAGCTAAGGCAGATGCTCTGATTCTATAAAATATATCAAGCAATGCTGCGGCTTATTAATTTTCGATAAAAATCATTCTAATTAAGTACATAGAGTTTTTCTTTGTCATATTTTAACAACTAAGTTATAAAATCTCAACTAAGATAATCAACTCTTATAAATTCATCTAATCATATAGTGCATCAGATCATCTGCTCGACATCATCTTCATATGTATTCCAGGTTAATATTCATGGTTGTAAACTTCGACTAAGGGGTTTTGTACATATATTATTGCGTGACGGCCTTCAAAAATCTTCAATTAAAATACGAAACTCTAACGAAGCTATATATTTACAAATCAATAACCCAATCAACGGATCCTGAATTCCCGATGAAAATTGAACGAAATCTGAAACAGCGTCACTTCTCTATACGGGGATGGAAAATAAAGGTCACGCGCAAACCTTCAGTCGCCTCGTCGGATATCTCTCAGCTGAGGATTTACAAATCGTGGCCCAGACGATCCATTTCCGAGAGGAGGAAGTCGACGTCGGCTTCCGTGACCGCGGCGCTCGAGATGATGTTCCTGAAGAAATTGGGCCTTCGGTCGTCCGGCTGATAGCCCACCATCAAAGTTCCCGCTTGCATCATCCTACCCTTCAAGATTGGACAGATCTGGAACAAGGTTTAAGGTGCTGAGCTTCCTGAAAAGTCTTAAGGTCATGTATCGAGGTGAGGTTTATCAAAATGATGAAAGATGATACACTACTTTTAAAAAAGATATTATTTTTTACGATAACACTTATTCTATCTTGAGTATATTTGGCCTCAAATTGTTATAAAGTGATGCAATATCATTAATTATTTGACGATGCCCAAAAAAACTGTTTCCGTTATGTCACGAAAGGCTGATCGTCTGAAATGAGTTTAGCTAATAATAGACGTAATATTTTCCTCTGAATGAAATTAAGAAATTAAAAGTCATACTCCACGTGCCAAACATATATCTTTGATGAATGGAAGCGCCGAGAAAAAGTGTCACACAGACTTTTCAATCTGACGGTGACGTATAATCTACGTCATCGACACTCGTGCCTATTTATCTCGCTTACCAACAGTTCTTTATTGACACAGCGAGCTGTTTACAAATCGACAAGCCTAGCCTGGTAATTATGCTAAATTTGCGTGGGCACTCACCTCCCCGAGCAACCTCTCCCTCTCGGCGGTGTGCGGCATGCTCCTCAGGCGCTCCGGCAGGTACCAGAAGCAGCAGTTGACGAGCTCCGGCTCGAGGATCAGGTGGTACTTGTCGGGCATCGACTTGATCCGTCGCACCATGTACTCCGTCAGCTCCATCAATCGGTCCATGTGCTTCTCGAAGCCCTCCGAGCCCTGGGATTAAGCCGCGGGAAAGAGGAACATACGATCGTTTTTTTTTTTTGAGGAAAATGGCATTTTTTTTTTCACGGGGAGAAAGGGGCTAATTTTTTACTCTCCGATGTACTTTGCATTGTTTTTTTAAAGTAATTGTTAGATCGAACAATAAGTCAATAAAATGACGAATCTTATTTCAATCGGAGAACGTCAATATAGCAACGTTAGAATACCTTAGCGCGCCATTGAAGCCAAAGCTTGAAGACGTCGTTGTGCCGTCCGCATTGAATGACTTTGTCGCCCGTGTCGTACTTTATATCATAAAGTTTATCGGTCATGAAGAGGTACTCTGCTGACATTTGATTGCAGCTAATCAGAAGGCCCTGCAATCATAAAGATAATAATCGAACGATTTTTTTTTTTCAAAAATTTATTCTGTTATCCTGTGGTGTATTGTGTTTTTGATTAAAAAAATTCTTAGGTTTATACGAGGCTCTCACAAAGTTTTTTCATATACGTACATAGTTATATTTTATGAAAACATATCAACTTTTTAATGCGCTATAAAGGCTAAAAGTGTACAAGGCAACTATATAATTTTTAAACATATCCGAAGGGGATTATTTTCACAACGATTATGTAAATTACGAGTTTAAAGAAAGGCTTTAATAGTCCGTTTTTAATAGTGTCTCTTACTTTATATTACATATTAAAAAATAAAAGAATGACATAAATATTTATTTAATTACTATTTTATTTTTGCATAATAATAAAAAGCCTGAAATTCTGCAAAGTTCCAATATGCTACTTTAATGATTTTAATTAAAATTTTCTTTATCCCGACGAACTTTAGAACGGCGCCGGTCAATAAGCGGAGAGTTAACACATGCGCAGGAAGTGGAAGTCGAGCTTGATATCGAGCTTCCAAAATGGCGGCCCTACTCTTACCAACTTTTTGCGACCCTCCTCGCCATATTTGTGTGGCCTTCGTTAGTTCATCGATAAAAAAGATGCTCCATTTAAGCCGCGGCCTCACGTAAGCGAAATTTTTACCTTGCTTTTTATTTTTTTATCGGTTACTGCACGTTATATCGAACGATTTGCGTACTAACCTTATTTTTTGAGCTTTAGGAGCTTTTGCAATATTTATATTATAAATTTTAAAACAAAAAAGGCAATGCATTAGAACATTTTTTAATACAAAGTTTATATTGTATGCAATGAAAAGATTGTTATAAAAAATAAATTATTTAAATTATATAATATTTTTTAATGAGATTCTACTTTTACGTACTTAAAATGTTAGTTCAATTCGTTAGTTTTAAAAAAAAAAACTATTATTATAGAGAATTTTTCAATTTTAAAGCAAAGTAAGATACAAAACAAATTGTTAATTTTAACACCAATTTTTATAATTAAATCTCACGTTTAAAACGATAAATTGAACAATGTTGAGTAATTACTTCCCCAGGCAACTTTTCACGCAGCCCCGCACTTTCCATTCTCCACCGAGAAAATTTCGTGCAACTCGTCGCTCGCAAATTCCTTCCACGCGCGATAAACACGAAGCAAAGCGCATGAATTTCCACGCACCGCGCCGCACCCGATCAATTACCGCGTCAGTTCCACGCTCGCCTAATCGTTCGAACAAAAAAAAACTATCCCATCCGAGAAAGTCCGGGCAAAAAATTCGGACCAGCGCGGCCGAAAATCAGAGCCGGCCGTTTAGCCCCGTCGACGCACGTGCGCGAGTAGAAAAACAATCGAGGAACACAGCCGGTGCACGGAATTTTAATATCCCGGGGTGAGAGAGAGAGAGAGTCAGCAATAACTAGACGACGACGGGGGAATGACGAGGCCGCGCCGCTGCCGCCCTTCGTTCGGCAGGGCGGCAACATATGTTATCTCTTAGTTTAATTAAATTCCTTCGCAGCCCGGGACTGCCAGGCATTCGTCTCCGCTCCTGCCTCGCTGGAATGCTGCTTCGGGCGTATTTCTTTTCTTTTTTCTTTTTTTTTTTTTTTGCGCCCGCCGGGGGTTTCGCCTACATTTTTCCACGGCTATTTGGGTCCACCGAAAGTGCCGATTTCACGAGGGCCGACGAGCGTTATTGATGAGGTATCGGGGGGTGGAGGGTGTTTTAATTTTAAGTTTCATTAATATCGGCCTGGGGATTCTGTGGAAACTGGGTTCTTTTTGCGATCGCTTCTCTTGTATTTACGACGGAGAAAATCTGGGGCAGTAAAGATTTCTTTTTATGAACAAGTTTTACTTCTTTCGCCAGTAGTATAAAAAGTGGGTTCCAGTCGAAGTGGAAAGGAGAGAGAATCTGTACTATATACGTATTGTATTCTATCGAAATAAAAGTGTCATCTGTAATGATAAATAAACGAAGTTTTTTGTTCGAATTATAGTTTTGGAAATTGTCAGTAGTAACTTACGTCCTCTTTAAAGTGGATGGAGGAGCACTGCAGCAAAGCACCCATGAGCTTGTGAGGATTCCAGGTCACAGAGTCAGCGCTGAAAAATAAAACCAAAAATAAAAACCAAAAATTAAAGTACACTCAAAATTATTGAAAATATTGGATTATTCTGGCAAAATTCGTCACGCTTTTCAAATAATTTAACTTGCTTTGATTTCGCAGTTGAAGAAATCAATATATCAAAAAGATTCCATTAAACGCTCCCACCCCAAACTATCCGAATTCCCAATGAACTTAACCCAGCCTTTCCACCGCAATTAGCCGGGTTAACCGCTCGAACTTCCAACAAAGCTCCCGCGAAAGCTCCTTCAAGAAAAGGAGCCTCGAAGGAGGCGTCGCCTAAGACAAAAAAAAGGCGAATCCTCCGCTCCCGGGAGAGCTAATGGCGGATAAAATATGAGCTCCGCGGGGGGGTAGTGTCTCCATCAATCCGTTGGCCCCGGCTATTTATACGGATCGCGGCGCCCATAGGTGACACGGGACACTCCCCTGCGGTAACCCTTTAATCCCCGATCGAGGACCGGGCCGCGGGACGAGAGAGGCGGCTCCCTGGAGGAAGATTTCGGACGCCGCAGCTGATATTGGCTGCGTGTGTGTGTGTGTGGACGAGGTGTTGGCGGAGGGTGCGGCGTGATTGAACGGTCGAGGGTGGAGGATGGAGCGCTTCTTTCGAATGCCTTCGGAGGAGAATTGGTTATTGGCCTGAATCTTGGCTTTTTGTAGAGGGAAAAGATGAAAATTGGCTGGTGTGGATGATTGGAGTAACTTTAAGGATTTCAGATTTCATCTCGAAGAGCTTGTGAATTTATGATTAGGGAAGAATATTTAAGAGTGACGACTTGGCAGTTATTGGACTGATTGTGAGTAGAAGTTTTAATTAAATTCGTATTAGATTATGACTGGTTTTTTAAAGGATTTGCAGTACAATATAAAATAGTGGACGATTTGAGTAATCTATTTCTGCATATATCTAATATATCTGTATATTAATCGTTAGCTGTATAATAAAATTTATAAAATTATTTTAAGAAAAAGAATATAATAGCCATTCTCTAGTTTGGCCTTTAACCTTTATCTTAATTAATATGAAACGTTATATAATGCTCTGACTATAAAGGCAGAGTTTTGGGGAGGAAATTTATCAACGTTTCGTAGAAATTTTTATTACCTTTAAAAATATCTCGCAAATTACGAACAAAAAAGGTCCGGGAGCTTTATGCGGGCTTTTAAACTTCTATTTCAACCCGAATATAACGTTCTTTACACAGTCCAAACTTTTCACGGAAAAGTCCGGAGAGACTTAAAAGGTAAAATATGTCGGCTTTCCGAGCGAGAAATTTCATAGAAAAGTTTAATTCCCATTTTCCGCCGAAAAATGTTTCTAAATTTCTATCACCGTCGAAATCACCGGAGAACTCTCGTAAAGCCGGAGGACTATACACACCTCTCGACGAGAGAGTCACTTCTCAGCGCGGGCAAATCATCATCGGGGGGGCAAATAAACGGGCGCAGGATTTACGAGAGCGGCATCATCGGCTCGCTTCTGCTCGTGACGCGAATTACTTCGGGCGGCAGGGGACGGCTGTTTGCGCGCTGAAAAGGGCCCTCCGGCAGCTGGCGGCGGCGTGTCACTCGCCATGTATCGATAACATTTGTCACGACGGCCTCGCGGATATTACACGCTCGGCTCTCGAGCGTTGCTCTCTCTCTCTCTCTCTCTCTCTCACTGCCTCTCCGCGCCGCGACTGCGATGCTGTCGATGCCGCGCTGCTCTTGCTTTCGAGACATTGTCCTGTTCGGGGGGGTATCTGCCTCTTTGCGCGGAAGCTTTTCACGCCGGGAAATTTCGGTTTTGTGCAACGTTACACGTATATACATTTTATTATTCCGTTTAACGGCGAATTTGACCGTAAATTTCGCGGGGCGCTTAGAAACTAAACACACCCCTCCGTTAATTAATCTCCTCCAGCTGCTCTAAAAGGAAAAAAAAAACGGCGCAGTATACAACATTCCGCAGAGGCTCCGCGAGTTTAAAAGGCGACGGCGGCGGCGGCACTCAGGGCCGCATTCCCCGGGCGTCTTGACGGGCGCGCGGATAGCTCGGTCGCTTATAAAGCCTCGCGTGATTAATGCGATCGCAGCTGGGGCCGACGTGCGCCGCCGCCGCTGCACCCTAGATGCCAGCCCCAAAGCCTCGGCGATATATTCGCGCCAGGGGCGGGGGGGATGCTAATTATCCCGGCGAGCGCGAGCGCCGCTAAATGCCCCCCGAGTGTTATTGCCCGACGCGCGCGGAGCGGCCGGAGGAGAGGTGTAAGTGCTTGCGAGATTTCCGCCTTGTTCTCTGCGCCTTTTTTTTTGTTATTCGGGGGGTAATGACGCGGGAGGGCTGCGCGAGGAAAAGTAATCTTTGTTTTCGCGGGAGTGCGGGCCGATGTTCTTGTCGGCCTGCGCGGAGGTAATTTGTTTTAAGGTATTGTTGCGATAGTTGTAATGTACCGATGTTGATTCTGATCGCAAGAAAAAGGAATATATCGCGAATGTAGTCAAAAGTGTCTTATCCCGAAAGAATATTTGAAAGGAGAAAAGAGAATGACTGCGAAGGTTTCCAACTTTTTCGCAGACATTAAAAATCCCGCGACTGAGCATCGTCGAGCTCAGGCATTTCCTTGCTCCAGCCAACCCCTCTGTCGGCCGACTGCTCTGAAATCGTCCTCGGTTTTTGTTATTTTTAACAAAACAATCTCCGAACTCCTCGAAAGCTCCGTCGGCGAGCGGTGTCGGCTTTGGAAGGGCGGCGCAGACAGCGCGCAGGCGGAGTTCCCTTTGTACTTGAGTTTAATCCAGCATTGTCGAGCCAGCGGGGCTTTATATGAAACTTAGGAGCGCGCGAGCGAGAGAGAGAGAGAGAGAGAGAGAGAGAGAAGACGATGCCGCGCGACGCGTCAATAAGAGGAGAGTTCTGTTCCGCAAATGCGCTCCAGGGAACGGATCCAGCTGTTGCTCGGACTCTCTTTTCGCTTGCCATTTTAATCAAGACCTTCTCGCAGGAAGGAAATCCTGCACGAGTCGCGGGGAGTTTTTAAAACGGGACGGAGAGAGAGAGGCGAAACAAGGGATTGCCGATAGCGCGCGGCATTGTTTTACGCCTCGATGCGCCGCCGCTCTTCTTTCGCAGCCCTGGAAATATTGTGAAGGGGAGAAAGAGCGAGAGAAAGAATAACGCTTTGATTATGCACCAGCTTTGATTTTTAGTTTTTATGCTTAAATGGCCCCGTTGTCTCCGGCTGCTTCGGCGATTCTGCGTAACCCTGTGGAATTGTTTAGTAAAAGGCGCGAAATAATCGCGCGCGAACTTTCGAATGAAGCTAGTTTTAGTCCTCGGTAACTGCATAATAATAATTTCAACCTTTATTTTACATTTTTAACAATAATTTTATCATCAGTTTAAACACTCTAGCAAAACCCAAAAGAGAAGAAAAGATAACTATCAAAGAAAAAACGCAAAAAAATGGCAAGTAAATCAAACGAGCGCCCCTCCACCCTCTCGTCCCTCCTCCCGGCAGCTCGAAAACTTCCTTCGCCGCCTCCGCGGCAACTCCGTCGCCAGAGAACTCCTCGTCCTTGGCGCCGTCGTCGGCGGCCGGGGAAGGAGCGACTGCTTGCTCCCGCATACACGCGAGGAGCGGGGCTGCATATGGGGCTCCGCCAGGCGAGATTAATCCGCGATTTGCATCCGGGCGCATCTGCGCGCGCCCCCTCCGGGCTCCGCGTACGGACTCTCTCTCTCTCTCTCTCTCTCTCCGCATCCTTGGCCCGGTTGCCCCGCTCGCAGCGCGCGCCCTTCTTTCCTTCTTTTTTTTCGACGGCGCTTTCTTTTTCGTCTGGTGGGGGCTGCTGGATGCGTGCGAGAATTTTTTCGGTGGAAGCTCGGTGGGGATTTTGGGGGAGACGCGTTGTTAGATTTTGCGAAAAACATTCAGTTATGCTGAAGAGTTTTGGATTGCAGGTGAATTGGAGCGGTCGGGTATTATTTCGGGTTTAAAATATTTCATTCTTTTGCTGCGATTGTTTTATACAAGTCTGAAATACCGCTAATGAAGCTTTCTTTATTTCTGATTAAAATTCATCATACGTCATTTGCAGAATAATTTAATGCATCTGAAAGAACTTGCCTTGTACGGAATTCATAAAACTAAAAATACTTTGCCCTACTTTAATTTTATCTTTTCGTCCGTATAGCTGAACAAAAAAAAAAGTATTGCTTTGTCGTGTCACACGTTGAATATCAAACTAATCTCAAGAAGTCTAATTATAATCCATTCATACACGAGCGCATGCATATCTGTGTTAAATTAAACATTTAAGCAACATTTCTGCACACGAGCGTACCGCGTTTAATCCGCTTTGAATAAAAACAGCTCCGAAACAACGCGAATTAACGCGATAACATCGAATCCCCATTTATTTAAAATAAAGCAAGCGCACGCAGGTTGTCCCGAATCTCCTTTAAATCACCTTAAAAAGGCGCGCAACCCCAAATCAATTAACAACTTACAAGCATCGCACCCCCTCATTCCCTCAGCGTCAGCTGACCTATTAAAAGGCCTCCGCCCGAGCCCCCCGGGCCAGGAGCGCAATCCGCTTATTTTTGTAAGCACTCGGCGCAACATACGCTCACACCGATCCGGCACCCCTCGGCTCTTTCTCGCGCGCAAGAGAGAGCGTCGGCTATGCGAAAATGACGACGTAATTCCCTCGCTGACTGCATAACCCGGATTTAGCCCCGACGCCTGATAGACAGAGGAGAGGCGCGCGCGTAATCCGCAGTTTTATAGTTTATTGGGGCTTAGTTTGATGGAGTCCTTCGAAAAAAAAAAAAAAAAAAAAAAAACAGTCGCAGCTGAGTGGCCCCCGGAGCCGCCCCGCGCCGCCGCCGTTAAAATCAATACGGCCGTACCGAGGCAAAAATCCCGGTACGGAGGAGGGAAGCGAAGGACGTAATGGATCGCGAGAGTAGACCGCGCGATTACTCGGGAGAAATATGCTAATTTCGGCGCGGGATTATTGAGAGGTCGGCCGGAGGCGAAGGGGATTTATTGTTTTGGTTTATTGTATTGTTCGAGAGTAATTGGGAGAGGATTCGATCGGGAAGTGGATTTTGGAGAGCGGGACCATTTATTTGGGTGCTGGGTTTGCTCGGGGATGGAGGCTCGCGAAAGTTTTTTTTTCTCGTTATTCGTCATTCTTCGCGTTTTACTGCTTTTGCGCGCTTGCGGCGCGTGTATTTTGGGTGAATTGAGGGTTTTTGGAGGCAGTAGTGTATAGTCGATTTCAGTCAGACGTCACGTAAAACGCTTATGATTCCTCTTTGAACCATTTATTTTTCTTTAACTCGTTACTTTGTTTCATTTTCAGAAATATCTTCTGATTCAAATTACAAAACGCAATAAAGATCGTTTCTAAGCTGTACGAAAAAAAAAGACGAACTCACCGCTCAATTCCAGTTAACCTCGGATGTCGGTACTTCCTTGACAGCAGCAGTCCACCACCCCAAGCCGCCTGTCGACCGAAAAGAGTAAAATTTCTCTTAAAAAACCAAAGCACTCTCAAAATTATTCCCACCGGCCGTCGAGCGCTCTAAACGGTGACTTCGAAATCCGGCAGCGACCCCAATGCCGAGCGAGCAATCAGCGCTAAAGCCATGCCGGTTCCCACATTAATAATTTACGTTAAGGCGTTCGTCGATATACACTTAACCGTTTACACCCTCCGGCGGAGGACGGAGACTTCGATGTGGCACAGATTCGCGCGTCCGGGATAAAATTTAAGAGCGACGCTCGGCTGTTGAATTTTTTAGTGGCCCGATCTTAATACTTTTAAATTTTGCGTACTGGAACCGGTTTTGTAGGTAGAGTCTGCACTTTGGTATTAGCTGGCGAATTGAAATAAACCCGTCGAGGTTTCTTGATTTTAATGAAATTAATATCACGAGTCTATCGAATATTTTACTCGGACTATCTCAAAATGTAGAAAATTATTTTTACTCAAAGATTCAAGAATTATGTTTGCGTTTGATACTTTTCTCCTTTGCGTCACTTATCTGCCTCTACAAGTCACCTTTCCTCCAAGCGAAAAAGGTTATTATTTCTGACGTTCGGCCAAAAAACACAGAATTCCCGCGAAAAAAAGAGGAAAGCACAAAAGCTCGAAGCAAACGGAGCGCGAGCGAATATCTCCCATCAAAAGGTGCCGAACTTCCGTCCAATCATCCGGCGCTGCGAAGGGTGAAAAGAATAAAAGGGAGCTCTCTATATACGTACGTCGACGTGGAGCCAGCAGTTGTACTTCTGGCAGATATCGGCAATTTCCGATATGGGATCGAAGGCCCCGATGACGGTCGTGCCGGCCGTCGCGTTCACGAAGAACGGTATGTGGCCCTTGGCCTTGCGCTCGAGGATCAGCTCCTCCAGGCGGCGGGGTATCATGCGGCCGCGCTCGTCGCTCGGCACCATCACGCAGTTGTCCGTGCCCAGGCCGCCCACCGAGGCGCACGACCGCACCGAGTAGTGGCACTGAGAACGTAAATGTCGGAGTCATATTCGAAGAATATTAAATTTATTTTAATAGTCGAAATTTTCTTTATTACTTTTTTTATATAATATTGTGTGGAGAAAAAATAAAAGTTAAAAGTTATACAGTTTCAGTGTTTTTGAGATTGAGGAGAGCCTATTAAGACTTACTTGAATTTACGGGTGCAATGAAAAATTTTTACGATTCGCGCTACACTGAGAGAAGAAATATAGTAAAAATTACAAATAATCTTGTAAAAATGACCACACTGTCTAGTAAAGCCACCTCAGACTGTGAAAACCCAAAAAGTTACTTTAATTTGTAAGAAATTTTACTAAACTATTTGGTAAATTTTCCTGTAAAGTATGGTAATTTTTATGGTTTTGACAGTCTGTGGTGGCCTTACTATAGGCAGTATGATAATTTTTACTAAACTTTTCTCTCATTGTATAAAAACGTCGTTCTAATTTTCCCTCACTCCCGTCTCGCAATCCGTTTATTTTCACAATAACGTTCTTTCCAATCAAAGGAAGCTCCGACTCGCAAAAAACGATGGCTCGCCAAGTCATATACCTGATCGGAGGTGAACATGACGAGCTGCCCGCCGACGGCTGAGAGTCCGCGCTCCTTGTACTGGGGGAACATCTTGTGCCGGGCGGCGAGGAAGGCGTAGAGGTTGCTGATGGAGCCGCCCGGGGCGAGGATCGAGTCCCCGGCGCCGTTCGGCCAGCCGATTATCTCGCGCATCTTCTGCAGCACGACGTGCTCCATCAGGATGAAGACCGGGGCGATCTCGTAGGTGAACATGTTCGTGTTAGCCGTGGCGGTCAGCCACTCGCCGGCCATCGACACCAGGTCCAGCCCGCATGACAGCTGGTTGAAGAAGTGCGGGTGGCCTGCAAACAGAGCCGAGGCGAGGGAATTGTTTAATGTCGGGACCAGTTTTCGCGGGTTTATTGAGGCGATTTTGTATCGCTTAACGTTTTCGCTTTTGGGTTCAGTGCTCGAGTATATATGTAAGCTGATTGAACGGTATAATAAATTATTTATGGTTTTTGAGGTAAAAGGCTTTAAGATTCGAAATATCGATTCTGATTGCAATTAGGACACGGGCCTGTAAGACTGATAACATTCTATATATAAAACAATGTTGAATAATTCAATGAAATAAAGCGTGCTTCAATTTCATATATTCATTTAAATTTTAGTAGCAGCTGATAGTTCCAAGAAAGACAATAGTCATTGTTACGTTTCTCTAAAGAACGGCGATTCTGAAGTAAAATATGCAGAGTTTGAACTGTTAGCCTATTCATCGAAAGAGGTAGTAAAGAGAGTAACTTACAAGGTTCGAGCGACAATACTAAAACCGATATAATGTATTTCGTCGGATAGAGTCTGCGAATGCATATTGGCTTGCGATGCAAAACCTCGTGCCAGATTTTATCTTTTAATTTACGACGCTGATATGATTAAATACTTAAAATCATAATCTTCGATTTCTTTGAAAAGCCAGATAATATTTAATATGCAGATAATTGTTAAGCCATCAATCTTGCGAATGTTTACAAACACCTGCAATAAAACTCCCAATGGAATTTCAACAAGTATAAAAATCATTTTAAATCTCGATCTAAAATTTAATTTACACAATACAAGAATTACGCGCAAAAAAAATGCATTTTATCGAGCAAGATATTGAAATTCCTTCGAAAGAAAGCTCAGCAATCTACCTACCCTTAAAATCTCGCTCTAAAAAATCCCCTGCCCCGAACCCTTAAACAATTAGCTCCCACTGAAGCCACCTATTGGCAATAAATCAGCATCGAGAGAAAAAAAAAACTCAGCCTACAAGACCAGATCCCGAAAAGCTCTGCCTTGGGTCATTACGGCCCTCCCGCGGTAATTAATAGTCGCCGCTCTCTCTCTCTCTCTCTCTCGAAGAAGGGGTGAAAATCGAAAGCGTCGCCTCCCTCGGAGAGGTCAAAGTGCGCGCGTCGAGTCGGGGGAAAGAGAGAGGAGAGAGAGAGAGCTTTAAGCCTCGCGTTGTCATCCGCTCGGCTGAACATCGCGCTCGGATCAAGCCTAATGCCTCGGCGAGGGTTCCGGCCCTTTCTGCATCTGACGCTGCACGCGCCGCTGATGACTTTTCTCTCTTGCTCTCGGAGAGAGAGAGAGAGAGAGAGAGAAAAAGAGAGACAGAGAAAGAGAGCGTGTTTGCCCGGCGCCCCGACACTTGTGCAAGCAGAGAGCTCTCCGCGAAGACGCGAGTGTTTGCGCGGAGCCGCGGAGTGGCGCTCCGGGAAATTTTTTTTGTCGAGTCGCGTGGCGAGGAGGACAGGTGGAGTCGGAGATAACTGGATTAGCACGTGGAGGAATGCGAGGAGGGTAAACTTCGCTTGGAGTCGGTCTTTTTAGCAGTTTACTGATTTCGATAAGGAACCGTTCGAACTCCGTTTGTATGTATATATTTTTTAAGTAGAATTTCATGGTGCCGTATTAGCTTTCTATTGGGCTTCTTAAAGGGAACTTAGAATGTTGGCGGTTTAATTCTAAGTAAGCAAATATTATTACAGTAAATGTTAATTTTTAAAATGTTTACTTTGGTTTCTAATTAACTTGAGTAGAATACTACTTAAGGCAAGTAACAGATTATGTAAATTGTTCTGGGAACACGAATTTAAAATCTCTATTTACTTTTACATTGTTCAATTTACATAATAATAATGAATTTATATATTTTAGTTTTTAAGTTTTTGGTTTCATTTTATCTAACCCGGAAAATTTCGCCTTTATCAATCTAATCGTTTAAAAGGAGCACTCTAAATCATGATTTATTCAATCCAGAAAGAAAGCAAAAAAACTTGCGCAATGGATTAACAATAAAGTATAAAAAAAATACCTTTTACTCGACTTGCAATAGATTGATTTCAACGTTTATTGAATTCTAAACCATTTCGTTCCCATCGCACTTCGGCGAACCTTCATCCAAACGCGGCTCTCCGAAATTTCCACCGCATATATTTTTCTCCAAAAAACAGCTCTCCCGACGCCAAAGCTCTTAATAATCGCCGCACAGCGCCTCGCGTCAAGATCCTCCTCGACTGCTCGGGATTAATCAAGAGGAGAGGGGCGCGGCCCGCCGCCTCCGCCGCCGTTGCGCAAAAGGAGCGAGGCGAGCGTTTTAATCTCGCGGAATTACCGGCTGATTGACGTGTGACGTCTCTCTTTCTCTCCGTGCCTTTCGGGGCTTCCGTTCCCCCCTCAGCCTCGAGGATATCGGGGATTTTCGCGGGAAAATTTCTTCGGCCGCTTGCGGAAATAGCGTGTTCCTGTATAGGCGGCGGCCATCTGGCGGCGAATTAGCTCGCGATCAAGTTAAGTGGAAGAAAATACGTTCGTCGCGGCCCTTTTCAGTGCCCAAGAGAGGGGAGGGGAGAGAAATAGCGGCCGGCTGGCTTTGACGTGCACAAGTGTCGCTTCGATCGGTGCGCTGTTGGGTTATGGGGCATCGTAAAGAACGTTTTTTTTATAGGGTGATGTTTATTGCGAGCAATAAAATATATTTCTTGATTTCCGATATTTCGGTAAACGATGGCTCTCGGGTGCTCTGGTTATTGAAAATTGTGTATAGGATCTTTACTACAGTTTCTAATTTAGAAAGACTTTTAAATCAAATCTATTTGGATTCTTTTATACAATGGCACTCGCGGGTGTATTTTCTCCGAAGTTTCTCGCAAAATTCCCCGAAGACCCATTGAAGCCGCGAGTGAAACAGGTGACCGGCATTAAAATCAGCTGCCCCTCATTACCAGGCATCCATTCCGCATCAGGTGTGCGCCTCGCGCACGTTCGCCCTTACACCAAAATCCGCTTACTCCCCCCCACCCAGGCCCGGAGAACAACCGGGCCGTTAAATCTGCATAATGCAGGAGAGCAGACTCGGCTCTCTCTCTTTCTCTCTCTCTCTCTCTCTCTGTCGGGCTTATCGTCGCCCGGCTGAAAAGGAGCCGTTTGAGAGCCTCTGCGCAAACAATCTAGTCGCGCAGCGACGCGTGTGACGCGCAAAATGCGGGCGCCCCTCTCGGCCGCCGGACGTCGACGCGGCGGGATGATTGCGAATAACTGCGCTCCGCGCGACCCTTCAAGAAGCGACTTTTTTCTCTTTCTCGAGGGGAGGGGTGGGTGAGGAGTGGATGCGGAGCCTGGAAGAGACAGCGGAGCAGCAGATTTGTCTATGATAGGGATTGTGATTAATGGACGGATTAGCGTGGGACTTTTATGACGCTATTGGTGCTTCGGGAGGATTTTGGTGACAGTTTTGTTTGGAGAACCGGGGGACGGAGAGAACTGATTTTGAGGAATGCTGGCTGTGTTTTAAAAGGAAGCTTTTCGAATAAAACGCTTTTATCCAAATTTTAACGTTGGAAAGTTTCGCAGTTAAATAAACTTTTGGTTTTGAAAAGTTCAAGAATCGCTTCAACTTTGAAATTGAATATTTATCCTTGGAAAACTTTTTCAATAAGAGAAAAGGTCAAATTTAAAAAATTTATTTACAATTTTTTTTTTGTAAATCGAAATAAGGAAAAGAATGTAACACGTGAGTGCGCCTGAAGAAGTTTTGCTTGAAAAAAGTACGAGTATCACTTTGAAAAGTCACTTACTGTTTTAAGTGGTCGTTGGAGCACTTCTGCAATTGATCGGCTGCAGTGATTAAGTTTCTATTACGGAAATGACGCAGGTCTAATCCGATAATACCGCTCTTAATAATACCGGGTTGACTCTCTATTGTGCCATTACGTTCATAAATTACTCGAGCTTGAAATTTTGCGGGTAAGATTTGAAGCGTTCGAAGCTTGGCCGACGGAATATTTAAAGTAGGAACAAAGGGGCTCTTTGAACTGTATATTTTTTTAAGAATTTATTTGAAAGTTTCTTTTGACTGTTTTGGTTTGTTCTCTACTCCGAAGAGATTTCTACTGTTATTTGAAAAAGTTCTTTGCATTTCGTAAGTTTGTCTGAAATATTTCAAATACTATCTGCTGTACAAAAGATTCTTATAAAGAAAATATCTCTTATTCCTTTCTCCAAAAGTTTTACAGCTGAAAACACTTTGAATAGTTCAGATAACTCGAGTTTTTCAAACCTCCAGAATACTGAACATACTTTCATATCGCATAATCCGCACGTTTAACTCTAAAAAAAACGCATTTCAAATTAAAACAAATTAATTTACCGAAAATAAACAGCCCGCGCCGCATTAAAAAAAAGCCCATCTAAACGTCTTGAAATATATCCTCCTTTAAAAGAATCAACTCTAATTCACTTGATATTTGTAAGAACAGAGGGGTGCGAATAAAGAAACGCTCGGGAGGAGAGGTCCGATTGGCAGAGCGAAAAACCTGCTCGCAGCAGAGCCGTACGATGATAAATTAGGGGCTTTAGACTCGTATGAAGAGAAGTGTGTAACTGGGGCTCAACCTTAGCTCGCTCGTACAATCAATCATGCGCAGTGTGCCTCTATATAGAAAAGAGGAACCATTCAAATCCCGCTGCCGACGCTGCTCTGCTCTGGGAAAAAAAAAGATCGTACGGCCGTTTATCCGGTAAATGAGAGAGGCGCTTTTTTTTCGTTTTTTTTTGCGTAACAAAGAAGCGGGGCCGATGAAATAAAGGAGATCGATCGCCCTTGTTATGTTGTTATAGTTTTATGGTAGTCGTTTGAAATAGTAATTTAACTTTTTAGAGAGGTAATGTTTAAGAATGCAACTAATAGAAATAAGCTGAGCTCGTTGTTGTACAAAGAAATATTTTGCCTTGATAAAAATAACAGTACACTGAGATTAGAAATATATTAAAAATTACAAATAATCTTGTAAAAATTACTGTTAGTACTGTCTAGTAAAGCCACCATAGACTGTCAAAACAAAAAAAATTACTATACTTTGTAAGAAATTTTACTGTACTGTTTGGTAAATTTTCCTGTATTTTCAGTAAAATTCTCTATATATGTAAGAAATTTTACTATAGTGTTTCGTATAAAATTTTCCTATAAAGTATGGTAATTTTTTTGGTTTTGGCAGTCTATCGTGGCCTTACTAGACAGTCTGGTAATTTTTATTAAACTTTTTTTCTCAGTGTAACTTTCATTTAGTAGAAATTCCATTCTTCCGATAAAAATCAATTTAAAACTTCAGTAAATAAGGCAACTTTTAACGAGAAAGCTACTTTTCTCCGAAAAACACCAACAAACCCCGCTGTCGGAAAGAAACAAAAGCGGGCCCCGTCGCTGCGCTTCCCTCGCATCAATTGCACTTGCAGCGATCCACGTCGAATCAACGTCGGCGAGTCGAACCGATTGAAATTCCATCGACGCATCGCGTTTTTCCACCCCTCCTCCGCTCCACCGACGTCCGCCCCCCTTCCCCGACGCGCGGGGCGCTCTCCCTCGCCGGGAGAAAATCGTGTAGAAATGGCTCTTAATTACAGCGATCCCATTCGAATCGAGGGGGAAGCCAGCCGCCACGTGCGCCGCGCCGCAAAAGTGTTCCGTCGAGGGCGCCTCTCTCTCTCGGATTTCGCCCGCAAATTCCGTCGTGTTCCGTGAATAATTGCCCGCGCGCACTGCAATCGGACGGCGGGCTCTCGCGATTTTCCGGCCCGCCGGGCAGGCCGTCTTTATACTGTTTTTCCCGCCGCCAAGTTTTCCGGGGGACATTTCGGAGTGTGAAATTTCGACGTCGCCGGCCCCGATGCTTGATGGCTGATGGATCGTGTTGGACCGGGGGGATGGATTTTCGAGTGTAACGGTTTTTTATTGGTTGGTGTATTGGAAAATTTGGAGATTTATGTGAGGAGCACGTTGCGAGCGTGTAATTGGGGAATCATGGACGGGATTGCCGTTTGAGCGAGGCTGGTTAGCCTCGGGAAAGTTGGACGTTCAAACTAGATGTTTGGAACATGTGTGTTTTATGCTTGTATTTGAATCCGTATATAAAGAAAAATCTGATATATAACTTAAAATACCGTGATTTATCTAAGAAAATCGTCAGTTTTTCCAAAATTTCATAAAATTTCGTCAAAATTACTTTTTGAAATGTCGTAAAATAAAAAGTCGACTCGGAAAGAGACTTTAAAATATCCGAAAGCAATAAAGAGCCTAAAACTCATTTTACGAGGCATAATTCATTCTTTTCAATCCACAAGCAGCATACAAATGCCTCATTCCAGCAAAAATCACGATAACCCGTACTCCCGGCCAATAAATTTTCGAAATCCTTTCCAAAAAAAAACTCACTAAACCAATCCCCAGGCTCATAAAGCACCACTCCTCGTCCCGCCGGCATTGTCGTATAACTTCAAGACATCCTTAACCACCGATGCCACTTTAAAGCGTCCTTTTTTTTACATCGCGCGCCGGTAATCCTTATCTTCCAGTCGTATCCTCCCCGGGAATCTCGGCCTTTAACGACGGACGCTTGTACCGGGATGCGCGCGCCGAAGTATCTCTCATCTCTCGCGGCCGATTGTAATATCGCCGATCGATAATCCGCTGTGCGGGCGTTCGCCGCTTCTGTGCGACGGGCGAAAAAAAAAATGAAACGGGGAGGTGACGATTGCGGGGGATCGGGAGTTTTTCGGTGGGATTGCTCTTTTTTTTGGTGTTTGGTTGGTGGATTTTGGGTGGATTTATCGGGGCAGAGAGCAGTGCGTTATCTTTTTGGTTTTTATCGGGAGTGGATTTGGAGATGAGTTACGAGCGATTGGCGACTATTGTTGTTTTTGGCGATAAGTTTTTTCCGCATAGGCTTAGGAGAATGATGCAAATGTAAATATTATCGCGTCATTTGACTATGAAATCTATTTTAAATCGAGCACGCTCGAAAATTTCCGATTATAAGAAGTTGCGCGAGTCAGCGATTAATAAATGCTGGCCAAATAAACGCAGGCGAAATAAATGTCAAAATAAACAGCTATAATGTCTGTAAAGTACGTGCTAAAATAGATTAATGTTTTTTCACGACCTCGAAGCTCCGTTAATTCGAATGGTGTAAATTAAAGCTAAACCAAGTGAATGAATTTTGGTAAAATTTCAACGAGGAATTCCTTCGGTGACCCAAAGTCATGCGTACCAATTTCTTCAAATACAATCAATCAATTATTCCACTCCTCCACTAAAGAATCTCAGGCACTTGACCCTCTCCTTCGCCAAAAAACAACAGCACCCCCGTCCTCCCTCAGCCGAACGAAACAGTATAAGCCTCTCGGCGACTCTCGTCGCGTAGCGTCGTCGCCCCCCCTTCCCCCCGTTCTTGCCTCCGCAATCTAATAACTTGGTTTTTGTCGGCTCACGCCGCGCATATCGCGGCACGCGCGCATTCAATAGCCTCCCCCCACGGCTGGGGTGTCGCCCCAGCAGCGACTTGCTGCCGCTATTGTGCATTAGCCGGCATTCAGGCCCGGTAATCGAATCCCGCGAGAGATAGCCGGGGCTGCGGCGGATTTGCGGCCGACTTCCGGAGAGAGAGAGAGAGGAGGCCTGTCGGACGACCTCGAGAGATATATACGCGTCCGCAAGTATTTCCATTTCCGATGGCGGAGAAGGAGAGAGAGAGGAGGATAAGTGTGTATATTGACGGCCGCGGCTCGCGGACACGGCTTTATGGATTTTTCAGACTCGCGGGACGATGGCAGGCACGCGAATTGGAAGCCGATGCAGCTCTGGCTTTTGTCGGGGGACGGCTACGGGCAACGGTTTTCATTAACTTTACGAAGCAGGCTAGTTTCGACGCTAGCCGAAGTCGATAATACGCGGGGGTTTATTGCTTGGAAAATTCTACGGTGCTTGATTAAATTTGACACAATTCTGATTTGCATTGTTCGATTAATGAAATCTAAATACTCGATATTGTCATCGTTTAAATTAAAAAAAAACTGATGGTAACAGTTATTTTAAATTCTGGATTGGCTCGCCTCGCGCCTCCATCTCGGAACGCGACATCGCCCTTTAACGAAATAAAGAGCTCGGCGTGGAAAAAATTGAAACCGCCGATGCAAATTCACGCCGTCCCGCGAGAATCAATTTTTTTTTACAGAATAGGTATTGCATAAGCTCCCGCGAGCAGCCGATATCCGATAATACGGCGAGATATATATTTTTGGCTTATTTTTTTCGTCGTCGCTCCCGCGGCTCTCCCCCAGGCTATTTATCACGATCTGCGTGTGTATCTTTGGGGCTGGTCCGACGGCGACGGGGAGTATCTCTAACCGCCTTATCTCTACCCCGCCGCCTCTGCCGTATGCTAAATTGAATATGAAATTATGCAGCTTATCGGCCTGCCATACGGATGGCTGGGTGGATAATGTAGTGTTTTAATGCTTCATTTAAAGAAAGGAGTAGCGGCGCTCGTTGGTCTCAAGTTTTCTTCTCTTACTCGCGTCGTAATGAAGGCAATCACGTTTTCAACCTTCAGTTTTTGCAAATTATTATTTAAAATAAAAAGAAAAAACTCACCTGTCTTCACTTGATACTTCAGAGTGGTGGCACAATCGAGCAGCAGCTGTTGCAGAGTCACCCCGGCGTCGGGAATCTCGAGATCGAGCAGCTTCATCATGTCGGCCGGATGGTGAAAGTCCAGCACCTTCGAGTTCCGATCATTCTGGTTCTTGATGTAATCCAGCAGAATGTCCACGACCTTCATCAGAAACTCCTTGGTGGCCGGATATCCCTCGACATTCTGCGGCAGGATATCTAGGACCGATCAAACAAACGACGATAGCTTTACTCCTTATCTCCAGCCTCGCGATTTCGCCTCCGAATTCCGGAGCTCGCAATCCTCCGAGCGGCGGTATTGCGCAAAGTTTTAAATGGAAATTAGAGCTTCGGGCCCCTGTTTTTTTTTCAAACCGGGAATTGCCACTCAAAGTGTCGTTAGGCGGGATAGGAAACTGGCCGGGGGAAACAATGCGGAGCGGTTGCGAAACTTTCCATGCCCAATGCTATAGAATCGATGCACGACGTCGATTGTTCCTCACCCGTGGATTGGCGATGCTATCGTAGACTTTCGGAATGGCTTCACCTCATCAAACAATTGAAAGTATAGACCTAAATTGACACACTCTCACTTGTTTGGTGGTATGACACCATCGCTTTTTCTCTTCAATTCTATCGCCATTTTAGATCCAGTTTGCGTTAATTTGTGTGCTTACGAGCGATGATTCGAGGCAGTATGTATGGCATGCGAAAGCAGCGCCTGAATCTTCGGCCCACGTCATCGTGTTCTTCGTTTAGTTCCATGTTTTTTTTTTTAAATGAAAGACTACATGTTTATGATACAAAGCATGCATGCAAAAAGCAAAACGTTTTATTAACTCGTGCTACAATAAAAATCGCAAAGCATCGTGCAAAATAATCAAGACTTGTGACTTGTTGGTGCTTCTCTCTAATTGCGATAGCATTATAGTTCAATCTTTATTGAAGAAACTCATCGTGCAATGATCAAGGCAATGATCCTCTAAACGCAACCATCATGAAAAATAATCAAGATTATGATGTTTCTGGTAAGCCAGCTATGAAGTACCCATATATCCTCGTTACTCCCCTTTTCCATTACCGTGATCCCCAGGATAAGCCCCCCGAGCTCAAACTCCTTTCCACATTTTTCAGCATTCAGCACTATTTCAACAATCTAGTCCAGAATTATTTGTCGAACAGTGTATAATAGCGAAGCAAGGCAGTTTTGCAGGCCGGCTTAGCGGTTAAAATACCGCTCTCCTTGGCGGTCCGATATCAGTCGAGGAGAGAGACAGAAAGAGAGAGAAAAAAAAGAGAGCGGGATGCGCGCCGCTGCGTTGGGGGCTTGATCAGGCAGTCGGACGAGGGAAATCCCTCGGCTTCCACGGCGAGATCCCGGCTAATCTAGCTCCATCAATCTAACGTCTGGAGAGGCACGCGCTTATGTTCCCCGGGCGCTTATAGTTTTCACGAGAGCCGAGATAAGGAGGCGAACCTTATTTAATGCCCTTTTTTTCTCTCTCTCCTCTCCCGCAGCCGATGCTTAAACTCCCACTTACTTAAGCGTCCTTTCGTTCGAATTTATAAAAGAGCTAGCAGCGCGTCGACGTCTCCGAGTTTATCGTCTTTATTTCTAAAGGCAGTCGCTTCGGCTTCGGCTAATATTAAACGTTTGTTCTCGGGATTCCGGGGTCGTTTCTTTGTTTTGCGAGGATGATGTACTAGTTATTACCGCCAGCGGCGAGTGTAGGAAATCTCGAGTGCGGCGTACAGGCTTGCGAGCGGCGCCAGCTGTGGCGTAAACCCTCGCACTGACTTTAATCAAAGCTGCGTCGGGGGAGTGTTTGCTAGGAATTAGCTTGGCCAATTTATAAGTGAGATTACACCGCGAATTTATTGTTTCGGAGAAGGTGAACGTTAAAGGATGGACTTCTCTTGTTTGTATTAAAGTTAATTCTTTCAAAAAGTTTTATCCGTAATTTTTTGGACTTCTGGACAGCTTCTATCATTGAATAAAACGTATAAGCAGATAAAAAGCTTATTAGTCTCGAGTTAAAGAACATCAATTCATTTTCACCCCGTCAAGATCTTCCAATTTAAATATAAATCTCTTTCTTTCAGGTTTCCTAGTTAATAATCTATCCAATGTATTCCGAGCGCGAACGAAAGAGAGAGACGAGCGGGCGGCGGTTGATAAGAGCCGATTGAAAATTAGGGATTTTTAAGCGAATCCCTCGACACAATGGCACGCGCCGAGTCCTTATCGTCGCTCGACACATGCCGAAATGTAAATATGCGCTCTCGGTGCCGAAGATTGAACCCTTCCCTTTTTTTTTCGTCGTCGGCTGCCGCTGCTCCCCTGCGGTGTTGTAATCTGTCGCCTCTGAGCTCTCTCGAACTCCTCGGGACTAATTCCAAATCCTCGATTATTATGCACCCCTTCGGCGCTGCCTCTTCTGTCAAAACTCAAGGAATCTGTGTCGACACGCCGCTGTCGTTTATTGATTTTAATCGAGAACAGATTTATCTTGGACGTCCAAACAATGACTTTAGCTCTTGGTTATAATCGAGTTTACTTTTAGCTTAGAGAGCCCTCTGTAACTTCAGATAGCTGATTTAAAAGTATTTAAAAAATTGCTTGTTTTCATTGTAAGACGGTTTATAGTTTTTGCCAAAAATTCAGCTGTTTCATTCATGCAGTCAATGTATAATAGAGCAAAAAGACGCAGTAAAATCTAACGAGAGTCATGCAGCATTACATAAATGGATATCTCACCGGAATATTTAAGATTACAGTGCTCCTTGGAGAGCGAGTACGTGTTTTCGGAACTCATGAGTCTGGTGGGCGAGTGCGTTCTGGCGAAGTTCTGAAAAACGAAACGGCAAAACCCTCCTATCAGAACCTCTTTCCTCCACACCCTCCGCGCGGAACGTAATCTACAGTTACACAGCGCAGTGGAGAAAAAAAAAGAAACGCGCATATACAAAAAGAGAGACTCTAAGTACATGTATGCACAGCGAAGAGAAAAAGGAGAAGAAGAGAGGCAAGCGAAGTATAACAATGAGAGAGATAAAAAAAAGAGAGAGAAGAGAAGGAGAGAGTAAAAGGCGTGGCGAGAGATGGATGTGCGTGGGCTTACATATAGGTATTCCTTGATCGCTGTGATTTTAGTGCCGATCATTTGCACATTGTCCATGTCTCTGCAGTGCCCCTCGCCTCAGATCCCTACAACAGTCAACAACAAAGAGTTCCGCTACAGTTTTGCTTTCTCTGCTTCGAAGCGCTTCTTTTGGTTTTTTTTTTTTTTTTAATTTATTAGGTTTTCGTTAGGCGCTGGCTCTGTTTTCAGTGCCTAAAGCAACAAGGAGCACCGGTGGAGACTCTGAGCGACCAAGGAAGTGTTCCAGAGCTGAGTTAAGAGTACCTGGAGGCGGGTGGATCGATGTCGGCGAGTAAGGAGAAAGAATAATAATGCTGCTGAATTATAGATCGGTGATATGAAAGATGTTGAAATACTGTATAACGCTGGTTTATTGCTTTTTTTTACAGACTTTGTAATGAACGATTCCAAGTATTCGTTTATAAAACGGTGTCGCATGAATATTGGGTAATCTTTCTACAGTATTACTTCCGGAGAGAGGGATTATATTACATGTTAATTTATTTAAGGGTTTAAAATTATACAGTACACAAGATAATATTCGTTAAACTCTTAGTTGGGCATCAAGTTAATTACTAATTGAACAATTCTATTTTAAATTTCTGATTTACAATATAGTAAAGTTAAACAATTAGTCAAATAAAATTTAAATCTATTATGTGCAATTAGTATTAATACTAGTATAATAAGGTAAATGTCAAGGAACATGTTTAGCACTAGATATCTTGAAATTCAAAATGGCGAATCCAAAATGGCGGCGTGAAATTTCATACAAGTCCTTCGAAATTACTCAACACTACTCTACACAGTTCTCATGGGTTTCTTCATCTAAAATTAGAATTAGCTTAATGCAATATGCAGCCTCACCAGTTCTCTTCTGTAAACTTATCCAAAATATTAAAGAACTATTTAACGGACGAGAAGGAAAGAAACTGAAAGTACCTTGATATAAGTTACGCCAGGAAGTGAGTTTTATATGTATATAGGGGCTGCAAGTTCAGATAAAATATTGCTTATTGGCTGTAGACGGCCAAAGTAGGGCGAAGGACAGAGGCGTCCGTTGGGTCAAGAATAATTCAGAACGCAAGGATGCATCATGTATTAAAATGCTTTGGCAGCGAGCCAATGTCGAAATGGTAATTGCATCAAGTTCACGGTTTCATTTGCTGTATTTACAACAAACGATTTTGCAGTATAGATGCAAGATTGCAATAGTGGATTCTTTCAATTAGGTGCGTTTAATATTGAAATTTCAACGCGGGAGATTAACATTTAAATGGGCGGGGAGGGTTTTACATTTAAATATTTTAATGTGGCAGCAAGAGATGCAGCGGGACTCTCGATTTGGTTGGTTCAGCGTCACGAGATGCAATTGCAACCCAGAAATGCTAATGCGAAACCGTAAACTCGGGGAGATTCAGGGGATTTGTGATGCTACTGTAATTTAGCTGTAACTTCTGAAGCCCAGCCGTTTACTCATCAAGTTTAATTTCGTTCCTATTGCTTTGAATTTTATTTAAGCTACAGTGACTGATTGTAATTTTAGGACTATTGATACTAAAAATTCTGGTTAATATTGCTTCCATTTTGGTATACACATGCACATTATAAGAATATAGTACATTAAATTCAGATGCAATTAATACATTGAATAATTTGATGTACTTTACAAACTGGGGATTACTTTCTGTTGAAATATGTATACTGCATATTTGTATTATTAAAAAAGCTCCTATTTCAAGGAGCTTGGTGAAATCTTGGCTTTATAATGTTTTATCAACGCTTTATTCTATCGAGATCATGAAAGCTCAGGGAAAAACGGGCGCAGACACAGTGTATCCGTCGCTTCTCTAACTACCCGGTTTACTTCGTTCTATGGTAGTGCAACGATTTACAAAAGCAATTATTGTCATTAAAGAAGGAAATAAAGAGTGGAATAAAGAATTGTATGAATAAATAAAGAAAGTTAATGAATGAATATTTAGTAGAACCCTTTGTAAGATAATTGCAGAATTGTTCATTCGTTCACAGTGGAAACTGATTATTAAATCAAAATAAAACTTTACGTTATGCTATTTACAAAAATAAAAATGCAATTCTATCAGTTACAGTCAAACTAAAGACACACCCCTTCAAGTTATGCTTGCGTAAATCTCAAATACAAAACTTAAATTTTCAAAACTGTTCTCAAACAATCTTACCGTCACATTACTTTTCATCAAACACACCAAAAAAGAAGACGATAAACTAAAACAACCACCCCCTCGGCACGTACCTTCAGAAAGGGTCCCACCAAACCAAACAAACGAAACAAAACCAAAAATTCTACAAAAAACCAACCCCAACAGAAGCGAGAAAAACCTGCTGACCTGACGTGTCGATCCTCCTCCGTCGTCCTCAAGAATCCTCTCTCGTCGCTCCTTAGGCGCGCACAGGTACTCGGCGGTGGCGCCTCGGCGTGTGTGCAGCTGACGCGCGCGTGCTCGTTCCTATAATCCTTCGGGGGTGTGAGTGCGAGTACGTGTGTGTATATGCGCGAGAGAGCGAGAGAGAAAGAGAGAGAGAGGAGGAGAAGGAGCTGCTGCTGCTGCTCGGAGACGCGAACGGGCTTTGGGGTGGTTTCGCGCGGGACTGCGAGCCTTCGGCGGCGGGCAGCCTGGTAACCTCCGCGCGCCGACGCTGACCCACTTTCTCGGGGGGCGGGCCGAGGCGCCGCCCCCCGGCCAATCGCTACCCCGCGTGGGTGGACGATTATGCACCGCTCGAACGTTGACGCGCGCTGCAGCGAAAATTTCGATTCTTTTTCGAGTTTTCGCGACCCCCTCTGGAGGGGGTGGAACTTATTTTCTAGCATTTTTTTTTCGTGCGTGCCGCGTGCGTTGTTGTTAATGAGTTGACGAATTTATGAATTAGGAGAGCTGAGAGGCAGGGATGGGATGGATGGGCGTTTTTGGTGCTTTTAGAGGGTTATATAGAGAAGCACTGGGTGGATGGAACGCGGTGCTAAATCTTTTTTACTCGACGTTCTTTCGCGTTCTTTAATTTAAATTTTGGGTGACGGGTTGACCCACATTCTTTTGTTTAAATAAAGTAGCTTCTGTGTAAGACGGGAATGAATTATATTACTTATTTGCAATATTTTGAAAGATTTGTTATATTCTAGTTCTAATAAATAAATAAAAATAAAATAAATTTAAACTATTTGTTAAACAATACAAAGTTTTTTAAAATTCGCGTTAAAAACTTTTTTTTTTATCACAAAAAATTCTATCTTTGACACGTAATTCAAATTCTCACATTAAAAAAGTACTTACAGACGGGTTTTGATAAAAGATTGAAAAATAAATTGTTGAAAAGAGTTAATCATTACCTGAAACATTTTATTACTTCGTTCAAAGATTTAATAGATATATAGGAGTGGAAAAAATATTTATCTACATCCGGGAGTATCTAGTCAGTGTCATATAGAAAAGCATCTCTGATAAGAAATAGCCAAAAAATTGTAAAATCACTACCAGAAACTTCTTCTATCTTATTGAACGGAAAGCGACATGTGGATTTTTCCCTAAAGTTTCGGTGCGAAATCGGGGTCACGAGCGAACGGAACTTTTTTGTCGACATAAAGTACATTTTTCCGTTTTTCGTTATGTATTAAATATTTTAATATTGTTCTTTTATTTTATAAACTTTTTTAAATTCATATTTTTTGAAGGAAATTATTTAAAAGTATTTTAAAACTACTTTTATGAAAAATATTTAAGTTGCAGAAACTCATTCGTATAAATATGTACTGAATAATTAAAATCATTTTTTAATACAGCATTATAGCCAATTTTTTAAACAAGTCTAAAGAACTTATTAATTTTTTAACTTGCTAAAAATATTAAATAAAAAGGAAAAGAACGTGTTCTATTAAAGTTCTTCTTTACACGGATGCAGAAAATAGATATGCAGAAAAAGCTCTTGAATGGGAGGTAAGAAAATGCCAGAGTAACACTTGTTGAAGAGGATAAGCAGCCAAAAATCAGCTTTGAGGAGGAATTATAGCAATTTGCCGATCCACTAGAAAGAGGACGATTAAAAAGAAGTGCACGTAGAAACATTTTTCAACAAAAACGTGCAATGACGTATCTCTCGAAATTCCGTAGTATTTCTCAGTACTATATAAGAAGCCTTGACAGATTTCAATGTCGTGGGCTGCGTATTTCTACGTCACGATGACGCACGTAGAGAGCGACATAGTAGCGAGTAGGAGGATGACGTAGATGGTTCTAAATAACTTGTTAAAATGATTTATTCAAGGGCAAGCGGAGTTAGTAAGACAAGGGTCAGCGACAAAGATATATTTGTACATCAACAAGAAAGTGCTGCTAAACAAGTTATTCAAAAACTATACAGAATAAATATCTAATCATTAAGTGGCACTAATAAGAGTCAGCCCTTATTTAATTAAACTGTTCCTGTTCAAAATCCTTATTCATTGAGCCTCTAATCCTAAGAATTTCAAATTCAATTATCTCTTCTCAGAAAGATAAAATCTGTAAATTAATCATTTTTATCGTCGATCTTAATAAATACGCAGACCTCCGATAACGAGCCCATCCCGCCTAAATCTCCGAAATCCAGCCGTGCAACCCTCCCCCTTTAAAAATGACCTCAACCAGTAACCCCCTCAAGACAAAATCCTCATCTCGAACGGCGACGCGCGGAACGTCTCCTCCGTAATCCGGCGACTCCTCCATCGGAGCGTATGTGGGCCAGCGTGATTTATCCCACCCCTCACCTCCCCGCCCGGAAATTCGCCCGAGGAGAATCCGCGCGGATTCCTCTCTGCGCGTGCGGAGGGCGCGGCGTCAAAATGGGCGCCCGCCAATCGGCGCCCACCGACCTCAAGATGGCCGCCGGGAGGAGGATTTAATCAATACCGGCCGGAGAGAGAGAGAGAGAGAGCGGATGGAGGGATGTTTGCTCTTTACACCCAGGAAGGCTTTTTCCGCCGCTTGCTCGCTCGCAAGTCCCGGTGGCGGACGTTTCTCGAGCGAATTGCGTGGATGAGAGGGTGGAAACGAGGCTCGCCCACGCGGGGCTTTAAGGTTTGGGGTGTTAATGTCGAGGAGGTGGGTAGCTGGCTGCTGCTGTTGCTTTAGTTTTCGTTCCTTTTGCTTTGTTTTAGTTAGTTTAGTTTCTGGCGCTTCTCCGGGGGCTGAACTGCGGGGGTACTTTTTTCGGACGAGTTGTTTTCGGTTTTTGTTGCCGGAGATTCGGAGATGGTGGAGAGGTAATTTCGGTTTCTTTTGGGAGGAACGCTTAGATAATGGAGCTGATAGGAAGTCGTATCTTGGAAGGTCACTGTGAATTAAATAATGTGTGTATTACCTGAGAAATATCAATTTAAAATTTTTAAAATAGAGATAAATTATTACAAAATCTAGAGTTGACTATCATCTAGAATCTTTCTTTCATTCAAAAGAAAATATTATGCAATGGAGTTGATTATACAATTAAAATTCTTATTGCAGTACCTTAAACATATATTTACCCTTCTAAAGTACATAAAATTCAAAAATTTCTTTAGATCATAATAATAAATGGAATAAGAGATAACCCGTCAAGCTTTTATCAGGACTACACCGTAAAAATGAAATAAAGCCCTCTTAATCAAACATTTTTACGCCGCCATAAATTTAAAAGAATATTTCATACAAGCTCGCGCTTCATACACACAGCGAATCGTAACAGCATAATGCACTTCTTCATAAATTTCTTAAACTTTCTTTCCAGGTCGTCTGGCCGCGAAGATTGCAGAGAGAAAAAAAAAGTTAAATTGCTAGAAAGCTTCCTCCAAAAGCGGAGAAAAGGATCACTTCCGCCTTCGGCGGCACACACCATCCACCGAAGTTTTATCATCCGCCGCGGCAGCGGTTTCCTCCGCGGCAAAAGTTGCGGAGGCCGCGCGAAGAGCGAGGCTGATTTAAAATGGTGCCGGGGTGCATCGATTTCCGCGTCCGTGGGAAAAAGAAAAAAACTCGCGCCTTTAAGCTCATTATCATTTTAAACGAGATTCCGCCGGGCCGCGTTACACTAACACAATTTCACCGGCCGTGCAACGTCGCAATTATTTCTGGGGATAATTTTATACTCAAACAACTCCGCTCGCGCCGGAAAGCGCAAACTAATTTTCCTCGGCGAAAGCACGGGAAAAATGGGAGGAACACGGAGGGGTTTTAACCCTCCTCTGGGCGAGGTAATCGAAATCGTGACTAGAAAATAGACGCGTCGTGTTTTAGTGCCGAGACGAAGACTAAGTTGTTATGAGGGGATGTTTTCGGGAGTTTTTTTTTTTTAATGATTTTGAGTTTGCTCAGAGGGTGGCTTTTTGGGATGAATTTCTCGCTGAGGACAGATTCATTGCGAAATTGAAAAAGTTCCATCTTCGGCTCTTCGTTACTTTGGATTAGAAACATTCTTTTTACTCGAAGATTAATGCCATTTCTATATATATATATATAAGTATTTATTAGAATCTCTAAAGGCCACTTATAAAATTGTTAATATATAATCCTTTCGATAATACAATCCTCTCGATAATCCGAGTACAAAAGTCAAGTCAATTTACGTGAGATTAAAAAATGCGCGATAAAAAGCTCTATTTTATTTCAATTATTGTAAAGCTAACCATTTATCTCGAAGAGCCTGTACAAAAAAACCGGACAAAAAATTGGTACACAAACATCTAAGTGCGCCATTTGACTTAAGATCAATAGTCGGCTATCAGATCGGACTTTATCTTTTATTGACTATACTTACTCTGTTTTTATTATGTCTTAAAACATGTTTTATCATCGTCACCTTAATTAGATTACACTTTTACATCTCGCGTGTCCTTCGCTGTCAAAACTACTACGAACTACCGATAATGGAAGTTGCGGCGTATAGCCAACTAAGCAGTTTCAATGCAACTTGCGGATATAGCTGTGTTTGTTGCCCGCTGGAATACTCAAGGAAGCTTGTTGGATACCGTCCAACTGACGGAATTCATTCCGCTGGGGAACCGCGTATCTTTACTATTCTAAATCTTAATTACGCCAGCCAGATATTTCGAGTAATAATTGCAATTGTTGCTCCGCATTTCCTCGGTTGTCTAAATTTCAGGTGGTAAAATCTGTTTGACCAGAAACCTTAATGTATACTAATTCTTTATTTAGGGATTTTAAATTTTTCACAATTGCTTTCTTGTTAATAAAGTGAATGGCTGCTCGAACGACAATTTGTAGTATGGGATCGAAAGTTTTTAGTTCAGCAATCTTTTTTGCATTTTTCCAGTATCAAAAGTAAACAATTTATAATATTAATCAAGGGGCCCCGAAGCAAGTAATTTTATACGTAGATTTATGAAACATGTCGAATGTAGGAAGTGACGGTAAACAATGATCAAGTCAATTTTTTCTTTAAAAAAAGCAATATTTTATCATTAAAAGTCTGTTTTAATCGAAGCTAACCATCACTCGCAATAGTAGTAATATGCATGCATTCTTTGAATTGTGCGCCGTAGATAAGGTTCCCAATAAAAATGAAATTAAACTTATCAATCAAAATTTATCATTTTCATCAAGGCCTCTACGGCGTCCGTTTCCACCTTCCACTGATTCTCGTCCCTTTGCCAGAATTTTCAACGGCTCATCTTTAATAATAAACTTTGCTCCGAAGGCGGCCGTCACTCGGTAATTAGTATTACGCCGATATCCGGATTATAGATACTGGCCTCTAGTAAGAATTAAAGACTTTTATCGACGTCCGTTCAAAATGCTCGATACGAGAGACGCCGATTGATTTATACCCCAGATAATCGACATAAACAAGAGAGTATTTCTCGCATTATCGATCGGTGTTGTTTCGTCTGCCGAGGAGAAAAAACATAGAATCGCAATTAAAGTGACCGAAGATCCTCGATGAGCGGCAGGTGTTGATTTTTGCGCGAATTCGTACAAATAAATGTTTATCTTTCTGTGTCGCTATCTTATTTGAATCCGATGCGATGCGTTATTGTCGTTTCCTATTTGAGAGCTAATATTTCAGTTAGAGCATCGAGATTTACGGATGGATTTATGCGGAAAGGAGAAAATTATTATCTGTTTTTACACGACGTAGGTTGTCGTTTTCTGAAAAGTAAATGGATTGGAATACTTGTAACAAATACATGTAAGTGCAGAGACGATGACGTAAAGAAGAAAATTAATTTTAATGTAGTCAGTAAATACGAGAAAAATTTATTACTTCTTGAATTACTAAACCTTTGGACTCGTATAATTTTAGGAGTGTCATGCCACATTTCCGAATATCTTCATTTCTAAATTATTCTGTAAGATTTACTTGACTTATAAAAACATTTTAGACAATTTAGTGCTCTTTAAGGGAATGTATCTAAATCATAAGTACGTAAACGTCAGTTGTAAATTCAGAATAATGGCATATAAAGAAAACGTCCTTTGTAGGAATTGACGTTCAAAATTTTCGTAACCTTTCGTTATTTACAACGTTAAACATGCGCACTTGACATTAAATCAATTGTCATTCCGCTACATTGATTTTTCAGAATCATCATCAGACGTAGAAAAATGATGTAATTTAATCGCTGTCATGTATATTGAGAATAATAATGTCGTGATAAAGCATTGAAGTGTGGCGCCTCTCTGCTTTAGGGAAAGTTATTTATCTAAAAATTGTAAGAAACGTTTATCATCAAACAGTTTGTACTCGTCAGTTATGATTGTTATCTTACAAACTTGAAAACAAAATATTTTCATAACATTCAAAATTTCGGTTTATTAAATGATTAATTAAACGTCTTTAATCGATAAATTGCAAATTGAAGTTTGGTACAAACTCAGGGAATTACATGAAGCTGCAATAGAAAAGTAAATTCTTGAGTAAAAATGTGAATTGTAAGCCATAATCCAATAAACCAACGTCCACGTTTTAATCTTTTTACTGCAAACTTTTTGAAAGCTTGTCAATATTTCTGCAAAAAAAAAAGCAGCGTCACGTATCCACTTTTTTCTTTGAAAGACACATCATACATTTTCCGCTACCAACTTCCAGAACGTTGTTCAAAAAAGTGCTCTCTCCATTAAACGACCGACCAGACTCTCCTTACGCCCCGAAAGCGCTTATTTTCCTTGAAACAAGCTGCAGTTTAGCAGCGTTTATGTCAGTCCAACCCATCGAGCTCATAAACAATTCAGCTGCCAATTGCATATCACCGCTAATCAGCTCGAAATCGACCGCAAACTAATTAATACCTCCAATCGGCCGTCCTAATCCTATCCAGCCCGTGCACGCATCTCCGCCCCGTCCCCCCCAGCCTCCCTCCCTCCTCTTCCCCGGGTCCTCCTCGCAATAAAGCATTTTCCGTGTTCCTTTCCTATCCGTCGAGCTAAGCCCACAGGGGCGGAAGTGCGCCAGCGGCCGGAAATAGCTCGGCGGCGGCGCTACCGGGCCGGCCGCGGGTATTGATTTGCCATCGGTGTTCGGATGGCGCCGGAGGGGTGGGGGGCCGAGGTGGGTGTGGGCTGGAGGCCGGCCCTTGCCGAGGCCGAGCCCCGCATGCGCGCCCCCCGGGTGGACGGCAGGAACGCCGAGCTCGTAGGGGTCCCTTGTAGGGCTCAGTCCGACGAAGGCCTCGCGCTGGAGAGGATCGACGCCCCGCTGGAGTGCCGCGCCGGGAGACGGGAGGATAGGTATGCTGGACACTTCTTTTTTTTTTATCTATCGAGACTGAGATTGAACGAATTGCCTTGGTTGTATGGTTGTATATATTTGTTTAATAAGTGATCGAATTCGGAAAGTTATTAAACTTTGTTTTTTAAATCAGTACGCATAAAAATAAGTAAAGTAAAGCCGTTCTTTAATTATTTTTAAGTAGAGAAGCAAATTCATAAATTAGTCTGGCTTGTGTAGAGTTGAAAATATGCTTGAGAAATAGATTTGCGGAATTCCATGTAAGTAGTTAAAGGCAAACTCTCGAAAGACTTAAGCCAAATTTATTGAGCTAGACTTCAGCCAGATTTATATCATGTCTGCGACAGATTTAATTTTTTACACAAGCTTCTTTAATTTTATCAACTTTAGTGGAGATTAGCAGAATATTTAGAGATTACATTGTACAGTGCTTTATCATAAAATATTCAGATTTGTTAGCTTTACTAATTTAAAATGTTCACTCGCTCTTTATGCTTAATCGGTGGAGGCTATTAATATTTTAAAGGAGACGTGCAAAATTACACATTACTTTTCTGAACGCAGATGAATTTGATATCAAAGGTTAAAGAAGGTGTAGAAGTTATCTAAATGCCAGAATGAAGGAAATTTAATTGAATATTTCATACATTGTTTATTTGGCTTCTTATCAAAGTAATCGTTATTTTTCCTCATTTTTTCGTGCCTCATACGAATCCTACATCAAGATTCAGATAATGTTTTCTTTCGTTTACACTGTTAATTTAAAAATGTGTACAGCAATGATTTTCAAGTTAATTTCTGATATGTTCTGTAAGTTTTGTCCGTACGGAGTACATTAAGATTATAAATCATTCTTTGCAATACTCAATTACACGAAAAGAATAGAACAGATGATAATTTGTTCGATTTCAATTGACTCAAACCGATAAATTATTGCTGTATAAATCTGCTAATAGAATACTTTTAAAGTTGCTATTTAATGGTCAATTTTACACAGTGATTAAGTGTGGAACAAACAACTCCAGGACCATGTTCTCTTCAACTTTACCAACTGGATTCCATTTACGGAAGGGACGAGTCAGAAAAAAACTTCTCAATTCCAAAAATCCAACATTCGGAGTAACCTAAGCAGCTTCCGCACTTTCTTCAGCACTTCTTCAACAATTTTAGATTTTAAGTAATTCACCATAATAACTTAAACTTAAAAAAATAGTAAATTAAGTGCACTTGGCACGTTTCGTTCTTTAAAGACTGGTGGCGTACGTATAAGAAGTGTTTGGTTTCGAAGGAGAACCGCAGTAGCGTATGAATGCACATATCCCATAGCGTTAGACAAACAGCTCCGGAACCATCAAGTCTGGACCTTACAGGCATAATCTTTCTTCTCTAGCTGCGCTCCACTTTTCGCTTGATTTCTTGAAAGCTTCGGTTATTATAAACTATTAAGAAAAATAATGAAGATTGCTGGGCAACGTCGACTGTATTAATATAATCGATAATATCAAACGTCGTTATGTAATTGCAAATTTTGACTGCTGTAATATGGATATAGGATAACGTAGAAATAGGAATACTATATTAATCCGACAATACCTTTATTTCTTAATGTTCTACAAGTTCTTGATAAAAAAACAGGGTGATCACATGTGATACATATCTATATATTCTTCTTTTTTAATTAAACAATGCTTAAGCTGGTATGTATTTAAATGAATATAATGGCATTAATAATTAAAGACTTTATGAGTTTATTCCGATTAACGATAATCGTCTTTAACTTATCTAGGGTGTAATCAACTTTTTTCATCATATCTATTAATATTTGCTTCTAGGCTTAAGATTTATCCACTATGTCTGGTTTACACAACGTAAGTACACAAATTGGTAATTCTCATTTTACATATAAATTATTTAAATTAATATACTGACTTATAATCTACTGAAAATTTCTGTAATTTAAAACATTTTAAGCACAATTTTAAACGGTTTATTGATGCACAAATTTAAATGTATTATTTTATGCACAATTCAAAATATTTGAGTTTATGAACAATTTAAAGTATTAATTTAGCTTACGTACAATTTTAAATATATTAGTTTATGCACAAATTAAAATATTTATTTAGCTTACGCACAATATTAAATGTTTATTTAGTTTACGCACAATTTTTAATATTGTTTTATTCACAATTTAAAATTTATCATTAGAAGCACATTTTAGAAAATGAACGTAGTTTACGCATAATTTTAAATATTTTATTTTATGCACAATTTAAAACTTTCTTTTGAAGCACAATTTAAAATATTTATTTAGTTCATGCACAATTTTAAATATTTTATTT
>UCOM01000196.1:0-108886 GCA_900474385.1 Ormyrus pomaceus
GGGGGGGGGGGGGGGGGGGGGGGGGGGGGGGGGGGGGGTGAAGTAGAAAGGCGAAACTCTTCCGCGGAAGTACGAGCCGCTGCTCCTGGATTTACACAGGTACACTGCTCCCCAGGCGCCGTTTGTGCCTCCACGGTTTGAAATGAGGATGAAATTATTCGAAAGAATTACCCCCGCTTGTTTGGGAGTAAATGTTTATTCTAATTAATTCAATTGTTAAGGTCGTTTTTACGGGGTTGACGTTTTTTGAGAGCTGTTTTAGAAATTGTATTTCGTATACTCGATTAAAAAAATGTTCAAAGGGTCGTTTTGAGAAAAAGTATACGTAGTCAAGAGTCTTGCATTCATTTAAATGAAAGCTTTTACTTAATCACAGAAAAGTGTAGGGCTTATAGTATAAAGGTCAAAAAAATATTTAAAATTTTTGCATATTTCATTTTGCAAGGAGCAAAATAAATTATACAAAAAATGTTGAAAGCTTCTCAGGTAAACATTTCGAATTTCGAGCTTGTCAAATTTTAGACCGAAGCTAACTTATATAATAAGTCATCCCATTACCCTCTCATGATTTACGAAAGCATAAAAAACCGATCCGGCGCTGAACGGCATTTCAGATTCACACCCCGTCAAATTTTATTATCAATTTCCGAGAGCGGCGACTCATTAAAATGCAGCCGCGCCGAAGGAAAACAGCCTGATTCCGAATAGCATTTTTCGCGAAGCGCGTTCATGCATCCACCGCGTTAATCGATGATTTTGTTTCGGCACGCGTCTCTCTCGTATTCGTAATGCGCGGGAAGCAGCGGCAGCGAGCCAGCTTTTATACGCCGAGCGCGAAAGCGAAAATGCGCGGCCGACGGAATTATGAAAATCAGCCGCTGCGCTAAATGTGGGGGAATGCAGTGTCGCCGGAGTTACTTTGCTGGCTCGTAACGATGTTTCTTGCGAATCGATCATTTATGGGGAAGCGGCTTTTTGATTCCGCATGAAATGGAAGTTTATTATGAAATTACTTTGAGGATTATCGGAGATTTGTCGAGATATCGTTTTATGAATGCAAATTTCGGAATTATGGAGTTTTCCGGAGGGAATTATGTTTCCGTTGGCTTTTATTGATTTCTGCGGCTTTTCCAATTTTTATGAAGTAGAGATAAAAGTTAAATAGCTATGCTTTCATTCATAATAACTTTTTGTGAAAACGTTTCTTTTCGTACTAATGAACATTTTAAACTTTCAAAAATAATTTTTAAAACATTAATGAAAAATGAAGTGGAGCGCATAATTTTTTAATGCATTTTTAAATAAACACTTTGTACTGAAAATTTTGACGAGTTTTACTCGGTACTTTTTTAATGATGTTTACATTTTCAAACTCTTATACTCTTCATAGATTCAGTAATATACTATTTTTACAAGGTTTCATTACTTTTAATAACCTTTTCATCTTATTCATATACCTGGAACTGCCCTTCGCGTAAGCTCTTTTGTAATACGAGTGTCCATTCATCTCCTGCTTAAAGTAGCTTAAAATTAGAATCTTACTTATGAAACAAAATTTCACATTACAATCACTAATATAGATACAAATTAATTTCGAATTTCCGCCAAAAAAAAAACTTGTTCAAACAAGTGGATTAAGCTTCTCATTCGCAACTAATAAGTGAGCAGCCATCACACTCACCTTTGCCCGTCGGATTAAACTTTCTTTCATCTCCCACTGTCCTCGTCCAAAGAGAGGTTCGAAATTCAATCGCACAAAGTACAAGCAAACCGCAGCGCTTTTTTTTTGCGGAGGTCAAAGCGCGCATAAAGTTTCTTCCGTTCGGGGATATTATTTTGCCGCTCGCGATTAATGCGCCGGGGAGTCGGCGATATCTCGGAGTCGGCCGGCGCTTTGTTTTTGTTGCGCTGTTATTGCAAGCTTAGACTCTCAACTGGGGGATGTGTGCGCCGCCGATCATTTTTTGCCGGTGCCAACTCCGTTTGTAAAAAGGTCGCGGGGGAGGTTTATTTTCTTTAGATTCCGCGGCGGAACTTTATGAATTATTTAAGTGGAATTCTGTTTGGACTTTGAGGGATGGTAAAAAGCGTTCGGTAAATAAGTATTGGAAAATATAAGCGAAGCTTTTAAAGCGGTAAATAATTTTTATGAAAATCTGAGGTATACGGCGTTCTCTTGCGAAATCTAATACTGTAGCATTTGTATGAGAGAAATGGAACATTGTTCTTGAAAAAGATTCATAGTGAAATCGTAAAATTCATTAAAAGATCTGACTGAATTATTTTATGACGTCCGTGACAAAAAGTAACGGTTTCGCCAACTGCGCATTCAAGATTAAACCGGCAATTCGTGCGACAATAGAAAACAATGAGATTTGCTCTTGCTATGAAGTACTGCGGTTATACGTCCATTTGAAAAAGAGTGCAAGGTTTCATTTTTTTTCAGATTGTTTCGGAAGATTATATTTTATATTAACTTTATAATGTGGTTTGAATCATCCATTCGAGTTCACAAATGATTCATTTTATTGGTAAACAATGATAAGGAATATACAAAAACTTCGTTTACTTTTGGTAATAATTACATTCATCTGTTTATTTATACATTCCAGTGAAATGGAAAACTTACAAAGAAAAGTCTTCTCGTCGTTTTTCACCTTTGTTATTTAAGCTAAATAAAAAACAGTTACCCGACTATGCTGAAAGCGATACATATTTTACAGAAAACGTTGTAATTGACAAAATTACTAGAACATCAAACTTGTTTAATATTCATGGTTTCAAGGAAATCATGTATATTATGAAAATTATACTATATAATTAACGTAAAATTAATATTACTGGAGCATGAGAAAAGCATTTCAGTAATTTTAATTATTTTAATAAAATTTTCATCTATATAATATTAAATTTTAACGCACTCGTTTCGACATAATCAATGAAATTACGCGAAAATTACATTTTAATTAGTAGAAAATTATGCCACTCCATATCATCTGCGTAAAACTAAAACTTCCACCCGACGAACGTCGACATATTTTAATGATTTTGTCCCCCGACTTGAAAAAAAGTTTGCCGCTCAAAAGGAGTGAATGACCTACGCGATCGCTTCGACAAAAAAGAGCTCCGAGAACGAAAACGACCTACTAACTGCGATATTCCGCGAACGAAGCGACGACTCATCAGCCTGAAAAGCGCCTCGAAAAAAAAGGCTCCTCTATAAGCCTCTGGCAGTAAAAAAAAAAAGGAACAGGGTCGCAGAGGCAAAAGCTCTCGCGAGCTACGGCAATATCAATTACGAAATTACGCGGGCGATTACCTGAAGGCGACTGCATTACGCGAGCTACATACATATATATACGTCCAATACGCCGCCGCCCAAGAAAGCCATCAAACGCAATAGAGACAACGATTATGGTTATTAACAGCGGAATTAAGTCGGAATTGCGTCTGCAGCGGGCCGTTCGCTCTCGATCGCTCTCCTCGACGATCCGGCGACGGAGTCTCTCTCCTCTCTCCGTGTGTGTTTGTGTGCGCATCCTGCGTCGGAACGGGGCGCGCGCGCTCCCGAGTGCAGATTAAACTTGCCGAGGAGATATGCGGAATGCTTTGGCTCCGACTGTTGCTCGAGCCGCTGCGCTGCTGTTGCTCGAGTTATGCGCGTAATCAGGAGATGGTATTCGGATGGCGGAACGATCGTGGATTTCTCTGTCCGCGCGGCGTGACGTTCGCAAAAATCGGGCTGAATTGTTGGCGAGCGAAGCAGGGTCGAGTGAAATCTGGCGCGGGGTTTGATAATTGATTGCGCGAAAGTTAAGTGGATGAGATCGCGAATTGCCTCCGATTAGCGGGGAATAATTTTCAAGTTTCGCAGTGCAGCGTATTCAGTTTCTAGAGGTATGCATTCGTGTTTGTTAATTTAAATTCTGAATTAATTGTTAAGCGATGACGGATTATGAAAATTTCGCTGATAAAATTTTGTACCTGCATAGATCGGAATTAAAATGGAAGTACATAACGTATATTTTGGTCTGTGACTTTTGAAAAATGTATAACTTGTATAAATATTGTGTGAATAACTTCTTCTATTTCTTGAAGTTTTAATTTTACAAGATATATTTTTTAATTTAAGATCGGTCTGATTCCTATATCTCTTTAAAAAGTCAATAATTTATTAATGTACCGCCAAGCAAAATTTCTTTAGCTGAATATTATTTTACTCATTCGAAATTACCTATTTGGTAGAAACAGCATTTCTCAAAATCAAAACTCTTCCAGGGATGCAAGAAGCAGGAGTAGGAAACATGAAAATGTAACGATTTCACATTTATACGATTGTATAAATTACCCGCGGAGAGCTTAACAAAACATTTATCAGAAACTGAAAAAGCTCACGTGTATTACACAAAAACCGCCTGATTTATTAAGCTCCTAAATCACTCTCGACCCATTCAAAATCAGCGCAACAAAATACACCCCCCTCGGCTTTCATTATCCCGAACACTTAAAAATCCCCCGAAACGACGAACAAAAACACCTCGTTTATTTCCGTCAAAACAGCCCTTCAAACAAAAAACAAAAGCAGTCGGCATCCTTAATTACCGGCGCAACGCGGCGGCCGCGGCTGAAAAAAAGGCGCATTAAAATACCCTCCATTTTTCGGTGCGCGATTTTCCGCTAAGCGACGACGCGGCGGCGGCGGCGGCCGCCTTAAATGTAAATGAAACGCTCGAAAAAGCTACGCGCCGAGCTCGAAATTGCATAACGGCGGCATAATGGCGCGCAAACAATCCCCCCCATCCCCCGTGTTTATTTTGGTGCTGCTTTGACGTGATTAATGCCGACAAAACGGAGTGGTTTACTTGCTAAGGAAGCCCCCAGGTGCTCCATCGAACGTACATTGTTATGCGCGAGACGCGCGCGACTGCGAGCCACCCCCCGACGTTTACCGCGCGAGGCACAACTGGGCTCATTGCTCTGATGAAGATTAATTAATTAATGGAATTTACCGGCGAGCTTGCGGCGACGCGAAGCTTCGGGGGAGGATAAGTCGCGTCTTTGATGCTTCGGAGGGTATTGTCGCGGGATGGGTTTTCAGCGTAACGGGGGGGAGAACGGTTTTGTCGATTTCTCAAAGCTGCGAATTCGCGACGCCGGGTGAATGAGGGGGTTTCGACGCGTCAGTCTGATGTTCAACGGTTACATTTGACGAAGATTGCCTCTGCGGAATTTAGTCTTTACGGCTTTTGAAACGGATCTTCCTGTAATAATTAGAGTCTCTTTGTGGATGCGTCGATAAAAACTAAAGTATATATATCAGATTAATTCAAGCATCTCTTTACACTTCATCAAAGAACACATTTTGAGTTAAACCTTTGAGGAAGATAATTTTGTCTAAAACTAACGATCCATAATTCGCGAATAATAACTATATATCAGTAACGTACTACCGAATAGCCCACCTGTTCCTCGAATGATCTCAGATCGTCGAGCAGGTCCTTCTCGAGGAAGCGGTGCTTGAGCGTCTCGACGTCCCTCTTGACGTTCTCGATGTCCCTCTCGACCGCCCGTATGTCCCGGGCGTTGGCCATCACCCGCCTCAGCTTCCAGAGCTCGAGGCCGGCGCAGCTCAGCGCCAGGAGTAGGGCCGCGCAGCTGAGGAACGTCTGGCGGCTGCAGCAGCGGAGCCGCCACGGCTTCTGGAAGCCCTGCTCCAGGTCCGAGTGGGAGATGCTCAGGTTCTCGCGCGAGAAGTCCAGGAAGGAGCGGGTCTCGTCGTGGCCGGAGAAGGCGGTGCACGACTTGGTCACCGGCTGGGCCTGGGGGGCAGAGGGGAAGGGGATTTGTTTGTTGGTGGTAGAAGTTAGTCGATTGTTTATATTCGTGTACTGCGCGGAGAAAAAAATGTGGATGAAACAACCGCATTTTCTGTTAAATATGTAATCGATAAAATTATCGTTGATTTGACAGAATTTCTTTATTGATTTAACAGACACTCAATTAACCGAAAATTCTCTGTCAAATGTAATTAACAGAAATTGCAGTCGTTTCAACAAGATTTTTTTCTCAGTGTGCTAGTTCAGCCGACTAGTTTTTAATTGGCTGTAATGAAGTTGCATTGGCTTTTAAAAATATTGAACTGGTTTTGAGAAATTGTTTGCGCACGAAGTAGAAATGATTCGGTGTGGTCAGACATGAATATATTCAATCAATATTAATCACACTTTCATTTTTCCCGCAGGAATAAGCGATCAAATCTCGTTCGAGGTAACGTTTGTTTTAAATTTTTCCTGTGGGGAAAATAACCGTGTATTTGAGGTCAGACTACTTTGTTTCGCGACTGCATTGGACTTTGATGAATTTTAAACATTTAAAAAACTTCTCGAGATCATATTTTTGAGTTTTTTTTCCCACATTTATTAACTACTTTCTACTTGGTTTTTAAGTAAAATAATAAATAAAAAATTTTATCAAATAAAAATATACTGCAAATTTTCTTTTGCAGAACGATTGCTTCTTTTTAGTTCTCCAAAGAGCAAAGTATTTTAGACTTTTGTATAGAAATATACGTCCTCGATATTTTACTTACGCCGTGCGACTGTGATTTTTGCTTCAGTCGCGTCACGTTGCACTCCTCCTCCTCCGGAAGTACCGAAGTCATTCTTGCATCAAAATTTACTCCCTTTGTTTTCGCAATCTGTTTTTCTCGGATTTAGTTCCCACTTGGATCTTGCATTAGCCTTTGAAGTAGCTCCTCCTTTACGCTGGATTTATTTCCTCATACCTTGTCGCCTTTTTCAACTGCGACAAATAAAAACTGGATGAGACGTACTCTCCTCTCTGCAATAAAATTTCTCTAAACATACTAATAAAAAACTACTTCCAAAGTGCATTAACGCATTCGACGATCTAATTCCGCCTAAATAGCCTACAATTATAGGCATGAAAACTTCGCTCCCCCCCGACTGAAATTAGAGCTTTAAAACTCGAGCAATCCCGTCGGCAAAAACTCCCCCGCGAGACAATAAACGACGAGGCAGTCGTCAATTTCGCAGCCCTCCTCCTCCTCCTCCTCCTCTCCTCGAATTTACAACTTAACGAGATTTTAAGCGTCAACTGCGCGAATCCCGCGCAGCGCCGCGACGAAATTTACAATTTTGCCTCTCCCTTTGCGAAGACGCCGAGCGCTTTTTCTCTCTTTCTCTCTCTCTCTCTATCGCCTCACCGACGCGAGAGTCGAGCGCGGCGCTTTATCTCCTTCTCACGTTCGCCTCGCGCGCCGCGCCCACACTTACTGCAAACCGTGCTGTGCGTTCGCCCGATTAATTATGGACACTGTGCACATAATTTTGCCGGAATAAGTAAAGAAATTGCTGCGGAATTCTTTCGCCGCTACGTCAGCGTCCTGCTCGCCAGAAGCACCGAGTCGTCGAAGACTCTGTTGCTGAATGATTTATGGGGTTTGGAGCGGAGCGATGTAATGAGAGATGAACATTAAACGGAAATTTTGGAGGACTTTTAGTTGGATGTGTTGGGTTAAAGGCGGGGATTTCACTTTTGTAGCTTGATTTTTTGATTCAGCAATTTATGGAGAGTTTGTTCATTAGTTCGAGTGGAATTTTGAAATGAAATTGTCACGTTTGCTTGAATCTACTTCAGCTGACATAATTACTGAAATACAAACTTTCAACGTATGAAAAGTTAAAATAAGATATTTTCAATTTTTTATAAATCCACTTTTTCATAAAAGTGTTACTAAAGAATTTTTTTTTTTTTTTATTTAGTTATTTAATGTCGCATCTCCCTTTCGGGTACTAGCGACATAATTAACTATATAGTCAGGTTTGGAACACGTATTTTTACTTTTGGTTTGTCTTGTAGGGATATTGCGGTCGACGAGTTGGATTCCCGCCACCGAAAAATCCGGCAAACATTTTTGTTTTTTTTTTAAATGTTTCCGAAAATTTCGGACTGTCGGGCCGATTGGAACCCGCGCTCTCGAGCAGCCTTGTCTTGGTCAGCTAAGTCCGGCGTTTACAGTGAGATAAACAAACCGATGCCTCAACCATCTGAGCCAAGGCAACTCTTACTAAAGAATTAATAATGTTTTTCTATGATAAAATTAAATACTACATTTTATCAGTGATTTTTGTTACAGTCAATGAAAATATACGTCTTGGCGTTATTATTAATTCGAATAAATGATATAAATTCATTTAAAACAGCCATAAAATTAAACTGCGATCGTACTCTAAGTTCAAGTCTCCACTTAGCAACAAAAATTTATTCCAATCAACCCTGCACGATGGATCAACTAAAAGTATTAATTACCAGAGCAATATTTTTCAAGCATTAAAGAGTAAAAAAAAATAAGCGCCGACTAAACAGAATTTAAAGGAGGGATATAAATAAAGCTTACAAAAGTCTGACTCTCGGCGTATTAAAATTTATGTAGCAGAACCGCAAATTTCGTTCTTCCTCGGTGCTGCAAAAATTTTCCTGTACGAGTAACCGCTTAGAATACCGGGGGATAGCAAAACTGAACGCTATACCTATCTTACACATCCTCCGCTTTCTTTAGCAATCGCCGACACTTTTATCTCCTTCTCACGTACCGCTATCCGCGCGCGCGGCACCGTATATACGCTCCCCCCCCCTCCCTCCCCCCGCCGCTCTCACGTGTACTTCCTGCCCCTGTTTCTCCCCTTTCAATCCTTTCTCTCCTTCCTTTTTCCTCCCTCCCCACTTCGCTGCCGAAGATTCTTTTATTCTCCTTAACGCCTCGTCTCTCCACCCTTCTCCCCCCGGCCGGATCGAGACCTCGCGCGAGTTAACTCCGAAATACTGAAACTTTTACCGTGATACCTTATTTAAGGAGTCATCTTTTGCCGCCGGCTTTTCTTTCCGGCATCCGGCGAATCGGCGAGGTGTGAGTTACGTGGTAAGGGGAGAGCGCTGTTTGGGGTTATCCGAGTCGGGATTACGAGGAAATAAGGAGCTGCGTGGGAATTTGGGTTTTTGAAGGGTGGATTTAACATTCGCGGGAGCAGGAAAATAAGTAAATAAAGTGATGCGAAGTAATGGATATTTTAGCCTTTAGAATTTTAAAATGTTACAACGTCGAAATAAATTACAATGATATAGTTTGGAAGGATTTCATTATACTTTTTTACAGTTAAAAAACCTCCGTTCAATTAACGCGCGGATCAAAATCAATTCGTTTTACCCGAAAGTACATAAACAAACTAAAAATAGCACATTCAACAAAACGTCGTCCTCCGTCGCCCCAAATCCTCAGCCCAAAAACCGCGTCCAAACCGATGCCCCGAATACAGCTCCTCGTCGAAAAAGCCGCAGAACGTCCGGTGCTCTCGCACAAAGCTCGGAAAGGGGGCTATAGCCCTCTAAAAATTTCAGGCGTCAGAGCTCCGGGCTCCGGCCGAAATCTTCAGAGAGATTTTGAAATCGCGCCGGGCCCCATTCAGCTTGCGCCGGTGGCGTTTTATTTGCTCGCCGCGGCGACTCTGTGTATATATATATACGTGTGTCCAGCGCCGAACTCTCTCCGCGCCAGCCGAACTTCTCTCTATCGGCAGTCCGGCTCGCTTTCCAAAGCCGATGAGCCCTCGCGGTTGATACGAACCAAGTGTCGCCGCGGCGTGCACTTTAAAATTTCCCGCAGCCGAAGTTTCGGCACTACCTGCCCGCCCGACTGCCGCGCGGTAACTAGTTTCGCTGCTGCAGTCGATGCGGCCAGGTATTATGCGGCGGGACGACGCTTTTTCCGAGCGCGCCGAGGCGGTGTTCGTGTATGTAAACAGTTGGGAGTTCGAGCGCTTTGGCAAGTTTTTAACGGGCTTGGGGATTAGTTGGACGGGATGCTTTTGTCGTCGGACGATGATTGGTGTTCGAGTTCGTTTTTTGTTAGTCTAGGCAACACTGCTTAGTTGAGGAGCAAATTTGTTAATTGAAGGCTGCACACTAATTTAATTATTTGTCGATTATTTCGAATTTAGAGCGTAGCAGGAAGAAAATAGAATTGATAATAAATAATGCATTTTGAGCAAAAAAATAGACAAAAATATTTGTATAAAAGTACGCTGCTTGCGCTTAAATACAGAGAAATAAAATGCATCTTTAATCACCAATAAAAGCAAACGTCCGACTTCAACGCGATTCTAAAAAAGAGGCACGACAACAGGTTGCCAATCAAAAAGCAAAAGCCGTAAAAGCTTACCCACTGCCGAAGCTCCTTCCCCGCGGCTCCGTAAATCCCAGCGAAATCCTCGGTCGCAATCCGCCAATCGCGATTCCGTACAAAATCCTGCTAAATGCGATCGCGCGCGGCGAGCGAGGCGGTCATTCGAAGGCAGAGAGAGCGCGCGAGCCGTTCGCTTCCAGCTTCCCGCACGGACTGCCGGCGGGACCGTACGCCGCCGCGGCGGCTGCGAGTTGCGCTCAGGTACGAGAGCGCGACGGCTAAGTGGGGGCGTAACGATCAGCGCGAGAGAGAGAGAGAGACACCTCGTTCGGGAACGGAGGCTCCGATCGCACTCTGCTGGATGATGCGCGCTGCGAGGGGAGGGATTTTCGGTTTCCATTGGGGATTGGAGAACGGTTTTTAGTTTGTGGTCGAAATTGAGATAAGTGGAGTATGGGGTTTTTTTGGGGCACTGAGAAAAAAATTTCTTTTACTCAAAGAGAGCTTCATTGCGGGTAATGGGTTAAATATTTTGTTGATTCAAAGAAACCCGTTTTTAATGGAAAGTAATTTTCTTTTTTTAAAGAAACTTTCTTCCCGTTAAAAAGGGGTTTCTTTGAATCAAAGAGTGTTTTCTTTGCTTCATAAAAATATTTAACCGATTGCCCGCAATGAAGCTTTCTTTGATTTAAAGAACTTTTTTCTCAGCGTGGAAAAAAATGGAAAGTATTAGGGGCTTAGTAATGAGATTTTAAGTATGTTATCGTAAGGGAATTGGGTGTGATTGACGTTCGATTAAAAGTACTTCACGTGCCATGTAAATTATAGTTTTGACGAAATTCGCGGGCTCGGATAAAATCTGAAATTAATTACCTTCTTCGCGTACAAAAAAAAAATAGAATTTTAATAAAAAGTCACTTTAGTAAATTTGCGAAAGGAGCCTAGAAGATTTATACTCGCGACTAAATTCAATCTCCCCGAAAACATAATAAAATCAGATTAACTTTACAAAATGAAGGACTTCATAAAACTCTCGGTCCCCGGGAAAAATTTGCAACTCTCATAAACCGCCGCACTCGGCGCGATCCGGGCCAAGATGACCACACGCATATTTAATCCCTTCATCATCCTCGCCCCGGCCTACCCGTCTCCATTTCCTCGAACTTACTATTCATTAACGCGCGGGGGGAAAAAAAAAATATCCCCGAAATAATTAAAGCGTCCCGGCCGCTTTGCCGGGCGCCTCATTATTCCCGCAAGGGTCTCCCTCTCGAAAAGGGCCGCTCTCTCGATGCGTGGAGATATATACATATATACATAATCCGCCGGAGGAGGCCGTATCGCGAGGAGGCGCGTATCTCTCTCGTTTCCTTGATTAGATTTCGCAATTACGCGCGGCTTATAATAACAAGGCTGGCGGAAAAAGCTGGACGTGCCCGGGCGATACCGCTGTTTATGCGGTTTATACGGGCCCGTCGCTCGCGGAATTTAGAGCCTTTTGAGCCGCGCTGACTTTGCATGGGGCCAAGCGGCAAAAGTGCACCGGGGGGATTAATGGCCGCACTTGCGCCTCTAATTGAAATTATTTTCTAGGGGAGGTCGCTGCGGGAGACGCGGAACGGCTTATTTTTAGATGCGTGGATGGTTCTGAAATAAATGTACAGCTCCTTGTTCTCTTTTAAGAGTAATTTGGAAATTGAAAAAAAAAGCGGGGAGTAGTTGCAGTTTATTCTTGTGACTGTAACCTTTTTATAATCGCAATTAAATATATTCGCCATTTAAAACTGGTTAAAATCACAATAAATACACTGTAAAAAATAATCTTAAATTTAATGTACTTTTATGAAATTTGCTTCCATTACATTCATTAAATTTAATGCATTTACATCAGAAACTATGTATTTGCATTCAAATTAATTATTATTAATGTAAATTTACACTCATTTTAAATACATTAAATTTAATGAATGTAAAAGAAGAAAGAAATAACGATGACGATACCCCTTGAAATCCACCCGATTTAAATCCTCACTCCACAACAATAAAAGAATACACCATTCCTCCCCGCGCGTAGCGTCAATTCTCAACTCGCCGCGCAAAGACGGCGCAACCGTTCTAAGCCGCGAAGGGCGGGCGAGCATCTCGCTCCGTTGATTAGATTTCTAATTGCGAGGATCGCCCGGGAGCCGCAAAAAAGCGCGCTCGGGCTGTCGAGCGTCTCGCGGCGCGTATCTTATTGGGCTGATAAGGTTTACGGGTCTTACGCGGCCTGCTTTTGCGAGGTGCAATTCCAGGAGGTGCCTTACTGCTCTCTCGGCCGTTTATCAATTTTTGGCGAAAAGGCTTCTTTTTTAATTCGGGGGATTGAGACGCGTGTCGTATGGACGTATTTTGTAACTAATTTTAATCGTTCTAAAGAGAGCCAACTCGACTCTGCTCAATTGTTTAGAAGTTCGTGTAATTGAAAGTTTAATTTCGACGACGACGGAAGCTTTCAAATAATTAAGGACTTATTTGGAAAATTTCTGCCTGCGCGCTAAACTTCTTATTGTAAGTAAGTGTAAATAAATTTACAGCAGAGATTAGTAAAGCAAGTTAAGTTTGCGTGTTAATTTTGAGGACCTTTTAATTTAACTTATATGCATAATTGTAAATTAAACCGAAGGCATTTTCCGGAGCTTTATAATAATGTAAATTAAATAATTCAGATTATTTATTAATAAAACTTTATCATCCGTGTAAAATAAACTTTTAGTTATTTGCATTTGCGACATTTAACAGAAATCCTAAAATATGCAACTGAAAGTAGATATATATGGTAAAAGCATCATTAATATCGTTTGAAAGTAATTTGAAACTGCTTTGAAAATTGTCAATAACGCCGGTTGAAAACGAATTGAAAATCAGTTAATAGTTCATACGTTTATCTTCAAAAATGGTTTCAACTTTGTTTATTATTTACTAAGTTCTACACCCAGGATTGGTTCATTACAGCTTCGGTTAAATATTGAAGTGTCTCGTGTACTCTGACAGACTTCGTAACTAATATAAATGCTAAAAGCCCGGAGAACGTCGGGCGAGCGGGAATTCGAAGCCCGTTTTTATCGGTAATGAGCTTCTTCGTGTAACGCGAGGACAGAGTGAATTTTTAGTTGACGGATAAAGCCAATGTACCCTTATCTGACTTTCGCGAAATCTTTGGAATGCGATACCTCGCATTCTCTCCTTGTAGATTTTGTCGCGTCTCGTTAATTATAGCAAATATTAATGATTGCAGCGTCATTAATTCGAAGCTGACTGTTTGATAAAAGCCACGTCAACGGTGACACTACATTAATAAAAAAAAGAACGGGTTTATCATTCTTGTTTCGTGCATTAAAAGTTCTAAAAAAGTGAAAAGAATTCAGTTCTGTAGTCGAAGTCGAGCCGAAGTTTCTTACTTCGCAGAATGATAAAGTTTAAAACATTTTATATTCATTAAACAAACATAAACTTCCCCGAAGTACAGAAGTACAAGTTACGCGCTCGCAAATAAATCATTCCCACGACTCACCTCGTAACCCGCGCGCAAAAACATTAATTACTCCTTTAACAAATTCTCCGCGCTCACCGGGCGGCGACTTGCTAATAAATTAAATCACGCGTCCATTAACCGACGTACCTGTCGCGCGAACAGCGGCCTCGCTTTATTTATTAGAGAATCAATCGAATCGCGATAAAAATTAATTCTTCTTTTAACGCCGGCGGAGCCGCCTGGCCGCGTATTAAATTATTCGCCGAGCAACGAGAGACACGCGCGCGGCGGCTCTGTTACGCGATACGTTTATCGGTAATTTATATCCGGTTTAGATGGATTTTTAACCGCTGCCTATCCAATTTCGCGGCGCCGAGAGAGAGAGGCGGACTCGCTTTAATGAATAATCGAGAGCTACGAGAGTATCGGAGGTTCGCGAAAATTTCCCGAGTCTCGTCGAGTATCGGAGAGTCGAGTTTGTTTCGCTATTGAAATTAAGTACTTGTCTTTGTTCTGATGGGTTGAGTGTGCGCTTTGGGTTATAAAGAGAATTCATCTGGATTGGTTGACAGGATAGTTAAGGTGTTGTTTACGCAAGTTTTGTCTTAAAATTGGTAAAAATAAAATCGGAAATTGCGAAGCAACTTTTCCGACTAAAATGAATTGTCCGGTACGAGTTGTTTATGACCTGCAGTACATTATTTTATGAAATTCCGTGACCTTAATCCATACCTTTGCGTATTAAAGCTGACCGCACTTCATAATTTCGTATTTAAATTATTTGATATACATCCTGTGGCAATTGATCTGCAAAATGGATTGAAATAAATAATAAACTTAAATATTAGTTTTCAGAAGCCTGTTATTATACCACCGCAATGCATTCTCGAACCTACACCGAGTCGTTAACTAAACAGTAACTAAAGAAAACAATAAAGACAAAAAATACATCCATCAGCTCGAATCCTCTCCAAACGCGAGCGTCAAAAAAAGGTCATCCCCAACGTTAAAACAATGATCTCTCACTGCCGGCTCTTGCCTTTCTTACCGAGCAACAGGTGTTCCCTTGTCTTTCGCCGTCGGGGCTTCCCCGAAGCTTCCCCGCGGCCGACTCGCCGATCGGTGTTCTCACGGATGTGCGCCGCGCTGCTACCGGGTTTCTTATTCCGTGAAGGGCGCTCGCTTCGCGGGAAGCGCCGATCGAGTGGAAGAGAGCTGCCGCGCGATCTCGTGTGTCAATAGCTGCGGAGGCAAGCAGAAACGACGCCGGGGGAATGGGATATTCTTTCGGCGGGCTTTTTGGAAATTTTGGTCCCGGGTGGAAGAGGTGACGCGACGCTTGGTAGAATTTACAAACAGTTGTATACGGTGGAGCTTAAGTGACAGTTTTAATTATAAATGGCTTGACCACTGCGAATGGTTTTTTGTTTAAGAGAGTTTAATTGATCAAATAAAACAAAAAATCGCTGCTGTTATCATTGAAATTGATAGCAATAACTCACTAACCAATATTTCAAGTAAATTTATAGCAGCAAGTGCAATGTCACTGATAAAACTAGAATTTAAAAAAAAACAACTAAGAAAAGCACAACACCGGCCCCGATAAAAAGAAGAGTTTGCCCCGACTTAAGAAAGCCAGATACTAAACTAAAAAACTGACGCAACATATATAATTGCCGCAGCGAACTTGCCGCGCTAAAACAGCGAAGGGTATACCGCCTCGAAAAGTAAAAACTTTTCTTTCAAACTCCCCGCCTTCCCCCCTTATCTCCCCCGGTCCCCGGCAGATGAAATCTGCATGATTCAGCGCCTCCCCCTTTTATCTCCCGGCAGCTCTCGGCAGCCCGAAAAAAGAGCGCGGCCCCCTCGCGAACTTTTCCTCTGCGACGAGGTCGCGCCACCGCTGTACCTCCTCCTTCTGACGATCCTCCCACTGTTTATCGGACGTCGGCGCATCGCGCGACACGGCGAATTGTTGCCGGGGATATTCGGCTGCTTACGAGCCGATCGTAATTTACGATTAACTCCGGATTGGCTCGTGCCTGGGCGAGCCGGCCGATATATGTATATGCGGGAGGAGATAGAGATTCCTTTGACGAGAGCTTTCCGCGCTTGATTAAGGGGGTATATCGCGCGGTCGGATCGGCTGACCTGAATGGCTGCCTGCGACTAATTAGCGAAAGTGGAGGCCACTTATTCGGATGTAATTTGGTTTCTCGGTTATGACGAAGGATTTATGTGATATAAAAGGGCGCAATGACGTTGCGGGAAATTTAGGCTTTTCTGCGCCGAGCAGCGAGCTTGTTATTTTGTTAATATATTGAATTTTCATCGGCCGGGGTGAGATTGTCGCTCAAATTGTTATTCACGTCATACTGCGGTATATATACTCATTAACTTTGTATGCGGGACTTGTCTGTCAGCCCTTATAATCCTGGAAGGTAAAATAATGCACTTTGTAAAATTTACGCAAATGCATATTAAAATTTATTATTGATGAAAATTTGACGGCGTTTTATTGACTTTTTAATATATCTCCTATCAAGTTTCTTTCGGGGAAATGCTTATTACGATTTCAATGTTATTTTCTAAAAAATGTGAATTTTAAAAAAGATTTATTTCATTTTCATTCCTTTATTATGTAAAATCCAAAAGATTAAGCGTTTTACATAAAATGAAAAAAATTAAACCTATATTTAATAAATTACAATCTTATCGTCTAAAAATAAAACATTAACAAGTAAATACCGAAATTTGCAAGAAACTTTGTTATAACTATCACACTAATCTCCGATATTCCTCCACAAAGCCGGCAACGCGAGTAAAGATAAAAAGTCAGCTTAATCGGCCTCCGCAGCCCTTTGATATTCAAATAAAAAGTTAAATCCCCTCGGCAAATGGTCGCGCGCCGCGCAAAAGAAGCAACGCGCCCATAAATCGGGGGGCCGCGCATTGAAAGCCGCTTGGCGGAGAAAATTTTGAGCTCCGCGCGCGTCTTTGTCTCGCGGCTCTCGGAGCGAACGGCCGACGCGCTGAATTGCTAATTGAACGCGAGAGTCTCCGCTTTTTTTTTCTCTCCGCCGCAGCGAATTCCGAGTGAATCGACGCGGATTTTCATTAGGCGGGCAACAAGTGCGCTCGGGGTTAATAGGGAGGTTTCGGGGGAGTTGAGGAGCGGATTGATTGACTTTTTGCGACGAAACGCGATTCGGGCAATTTGCTTTTTAGGAGTATTTTTTCAAATGAATTTCGGGTTTTTTACTGCCGAGGCAAAATTTTGTCTCATTTGCCAAGTGAATATACTGCACTTTCTCGGGCGTACATTTTGAAACTTTTTTAGCGAGGAAAAGAGTGGTGGAAAAAACTTTTACAAAACTGTATTGTTACTCGCTTTGTATGCGCAAAAGTACTTTTCATCAACTTTCTTTACTGGTGCAACATTGTTTCCAAGAATTTGTTAATCAATGAATCAATTTCTAAAATATCGTTTTATTTGAAGAAAAAGAGCTTAATTTAAACACCTAATAATAATTCCGTTTTAAAAATATTCTTACAACACTATACACGTATAACAGTATGTATTAAAATTGCAATCATCTTCCCTTTACTTGCTCTCGCTGCGAACTTTCCAAACAAGTGTCCGCGATTATTTACAAAACTAACACTTCATCCACTCGCTCCCACAGCCCTCGTTCTAATTCACTTCCATCTCATTGCCGCGTCATTAAAGCCGCATTCACGACGCTCGCGCCAATCGCGAGCGGTGTATTATATTTATTTTCAACGAGAGAGACCGCGACGATCCAATCGCCGAAACAGCGTCGACGAATTCGCCAAAAGTCGGGCTTTCGCGATAACTCATGTTTAATTGATACGGTCACGTTAGGCGGGATCGTTCGCGGAAAAATTTCCGACCCGCTCGTCCTGAATTCCCTGCCGTCGCCGCGATCGGCGCGAATTTAAAAGAGAGAAAGAGCCGCTGCCGTGGTGGTCGCACGTTTTCGTTTTGTAATGGATATATTGGAGGCGGCGCTTCGGGGAAAAAAATTAACGGATTTATGGGCTTTCGCGGTAAGCAATTGAGACATTGTTTCGTGATCTTCGCAATTATGGATACTTTGTCTAAACTGACTACAATGTGTCGGGAATTGGGAAGATTGATTAATTCCTGGGTTCGCGACCTTCGAGGTTGTTCGGACGTCTTGGGAGGATTATTTTTAACTTTCAGCGATTCTTTTATAAAATCGTTGAATATATAAACGATTTTCAAGTTTCGCTGACACAATTTAGATCAAATAACTTAATGAGAAAACCAAAGTTTATCGTTTTTTTAAATATATTAATTTTAAAAGATTTTACTGAATAATGAATCGAAGTTTTGATATTGCATTAACATGTTAAAAATACAAAACTAGTGAATTTCGCTCTATCTTTTTTATGAATCTTAAAGGTCCAAATTAGAATCGAAATAATTCCTGGGCTCTTTAAATTACCGGGTTAACCAGGATAGCCATATGCATTTAGGACTAATTACTTAGGAAACTTCCTGCGGTCTACTGCATCATAGACGCGCTCGCCGCCATGTTGAATTTGAATTTGAACCAGTGGGCCGAAAAATCCCCGGTAATAAACTAATCTTCATGTAAATTTTGGCTACTTCGTGAATTTGAAATTCGGCTCGCAAATCACTACCACCCTCAAATTGGCATGTAAATATTCGTCTGGAATATTTTTAATTTGATTTACGTTTCCTGTAGAAAGTTTGACTTAATACATTAATCTTTTGTGTTATTCATCTAAAGTATAGTAGTGAATTATTTAAAAATTACAGAATAAACTTTATTAATCAATTAACATCTGACTTTCTATCAAAATACATAATCCTATTAAACATTATTATCATCACGAGCTTTGGTCTTACATTATACATTTAATGCGTTATAAGCCGTCATCTTTATTAACAACTCGAGACGACTTAATCTTTCGCGCACAAAATACTCGGATATCATAATAACTAAATTAAAAGTTCAGTTAAGCCCCCCGCAAACAGTTAATCTGCCCGATTGCAAAACGTTGTGGCGAGTTTACTTAAACCCCAACGAATCTCAAATTCTGTTGAATACGAAATTCCACCTCCCAACCCAAAAAGTGATCCATACATCCAACCATTATTCTCAAAAGAGAATTCAAAAACTTTCAATCAGACAAGGTGCGCGTCTTCGAACGCATCCCGACCCCCTCTGGGCAACTATAACGAAAAGTCTCCTCGCCTATACCGTATATAACGAAGGTAAATTCTTGGTGCGGGCAACTAACGCCGTGTTTGCCAAAGGCATTACGTGCAGGGCGCGCACTGTTCGGTCTCCGCGGAGAGAGAGATAGAGAGAGAGAGAGAGAGAGCGAGTTTCCGTTCCGGGCCAGTTCCACGGCGGGCGGGAACGAGGGTGTGGATAATTCAAGTTGCACCGGCGGATTTCGCCGTATGATAAACCGGCGCGAAGGGGGGAGGGGGATGGGAGAAAGTTCGAGCCAATTGATTTACGGGGGTAATTCGCCGGGGCCGAGTCCTGAATTTAAATCAACCGGCCGCAATTACCCGTCGCGGTTATTTCGCGCATTACGGAAGCGGCCGGAACGGCGGCCCTGGGAATTTCGGCGGTTTGACGCGCCGACGATGAGACATGGCGCTTCCAGCGAGGGAAGGACTGAAAACTCCGGCGTACGATATGATTGCCGGCGAAAGCGTTCGCGATCCGAGGGTATACTTATTTCTGGAACTCTGGAGGGGCACTCCTTTCTCGACGGCGTTCTAATATCGTTGGTGCGATTTGTTTTTGAATTTATTTTGAATAAATTACTATTATATCGATTAATTTGAATCTAACTTGGAGCCTTTGTTAATCCGATTTCGCTCCACTTAGAATTTCTCCGTGGAAGCTCCGTGGAACTTGCCGGTTTAATTCGCTCTTAATTTTCGAAAATTGATTGTTACATGGAAGCACACTCGAAACTGGCACAAACTCAATAAGACTATCTTAACTGTGCAATAACTTTCTCTTTGATTGCATCATCGCAAATTTACCGCAGCACGCGACATCGATCCTATATACATCGTCTTTAGAGAGTGAAGTGGAAGTAACCGAGCGATTGGAAATTGTAACCAAAGTCGTATATACGTCAGATTAGACCTTTCGAAACTGGGAGACCTCAAATAGTACACGAATGTTATACTTCGTGTATATATCCCGGGAATTCCGAGTCAGAAATTTCCGATCGGATAAAGTCCGTTCAAGCTGGTAAACGGAATATATTGATCTGGCAAAGTTTTTTTCTTCGCCTTAACGATGCATAACGACGCGCATGAAAAAAAAAATTACAATTTACAAATATACAACTTGTTAAAATGCCCTCATTGCCCAATTAATCGCTCCGAGCAAGCATCGTCCCGAAGCTTCCCCCGTCGATGCATCAAGCCCGACCGCGGCGCGGCCTTATCGCACGCCCCCGAAAACGCGCGCGGCCAAAGTAGAAGCCGGGGGCGGGGCGGGGAAGCGCTTAGAAGCCGCAGTCGCGGAGGACAAACGGCGAGCTTAGCTTGAAAAATCGCTCGTCAATCGTGCGGCCGCCGCTATAATCCACGTCGGCGACGGACTTTGCGAGAGCGCGGCATTATAAGCGAGAGAGAGAGAGAGAGAGAGAGAGAGAGAGGAGCGCAAAGCCGCCCCGCCGATGAATTCATTAACCCGATAACTCGGGCTATAGGCCCGCGCCGCGAACTTTCCGAGCGCCGCGCGGCCGGTTTACGAGCGTTTTCATCGCCGATCATTCGCGAATAATTGAGGATGACAATCCCTCCTCTCGTTCGCTGCGACGCTTATTAGCACCGGCTATTGTAAAAGTTTAAAGCTTCCGGCGGGTTATGTCGCCGCGCGGTTTCGCGGATCTGAGGTTTTGCTTCGTAATGCTGGTTTTCGAAGATTCTTTTGGTCGTTTGGAAAACGGAGGGGCTAAACGTGAATTAACGAGCGTCAGGAGGGATCGGAGGTTTATTCTTATATCGTATAGATATTTCCCAAGGTGGTATCTCCTGAAGAAGCCGGGTAAACCGAACAATACAGATTTAGTACTCGAGAACAGGGTGTTATTTATCTTCCAGTTACAAAGAACAAGAATTTAGATAGGATTTTTGTACCGGTATTTGTGAGTGCGTCTGTTGCACGAGTACCGCGATTGCTTTATTCTTGAGAGCTATGAATTATTTAGACTTTATAGCGGAGAAGATAAAAAGACGTATTGAGTTCGTCGGTGGCCTTTTCGCTTACTATTATTAGCTTGTTCCTGTGTACAAAAAATTGTAATACAGCTGTCAACTTTAGCTTGAGAAATAACAGTTTAATTCATAGTTTTGTATCCGTGCCGTCCGATAATATTAAAAACTATTTCTGAAAGGTAAACCCTATAATTATTAAAATTAATTCAAATAATACCTAAAAGAAAAAATGAACAAAGTATACGAAATCGCACGATCGAGCATTAAACCTTGAGCGTATTCGCATAAACGCCGCGTATACAGCGTAACGCGAACGCCAGAGCGTATAAGGATGCGGGGGGGTAGAAGAAATTAAAGTTAGCCGGGGCGCAACGGGAACTTATTAATATTTATCGCAGAATGCGCTTACTCTCTTTCTCGCCGCGCGCGCGCGTTTTTCCCCTATCTTATCTCGGGGGAAATATTCGTGCTCGGTGAGCACAACTAAGAACGGCTCTACAGGAGGCAGGCCTTTTTCCGCCCTCCGGTCAGGAGCTCCGCCCGATTCGCTCGCGCAAATATGGGCTTAAATGTACAGAAACTGATTAGATTTCTGCTGCTTTGAGTTGCTCTTTTAACAAGCTCGGTCGTAATGCGATGGAGTTTAAGGGTTAAAGACTGACGAGGCTTACTCCTCTCGGTGTTTATGGAAAAGATTTTGTTTCGGCTTTGGCTTTGGATGCTCCTTTCTTTGTAGGATGAAGCTTTGCCTTTTGCTGCTTTCGTTTGTGAATTAATCTTCTTTCCTTAGCTTAATACAGTATACACTGTTACTTTAATACGGTAGAACTGTTTTTTTTTTTTTTTTTTAACTTAAAGATTTACATAATTAATAACTGATACTTAATTAATTATCATTAACTGAATTTTGAAGATATTTTAATTTGCTGGTATTATAAAATGCCTGCAGCATAAAAATTTTAAATGAGATTGCTAAAACTTGAAATCATAAACTATGTATTTTTAAAATAAATTTTGATGTTTCAGTAAGCGCAAAACTCTTTTTTTGTATAATAATTCAAAATAAAAATGCAGTGTTTTTTTTTTAAACAATAACAAATATATTTTTTAACAAAGTTCTTTCAACAATTAATAAAAAATTACATTTACAGTTATTTGGTCTTTATCACAGCGTATACAGCCTTTGAGTTACGTCAAGAATTATAAGTCTTAGAAAAATATATCTTCCAAAAATTGGAAGAAAAAAAATGCCTACTTTACACGTAGTGAGCGTAGAAAATATCAAGAACCATCAACCAGTCATGTGGTCGCCAGCTTGACAGTCATTGATTGTGCTTCAGCCTTTGCTTCAATCTTGAACCTTGTCAACCTATGAAAGAAATCAGGATTTTTATATTAGTTAATGTTTAAAAAAGAAAGCTACAGATAACGTTAATACATTTTTCCTAATTTTATCGAATTAGTGTTTGAAATACATCGTAATGATTACTTGTCAAAAATTTCGAAGCTCAGACTATCAGGATACTTTTTCGTCCTAAGTGCTGCGATTATTGTTCATTTGTTTATTATCGCTTTTTTCTTTTTTTTGGGGGGGATTTACTTTCATATCCTTTTATAGTCTAGTTAGCTCTTTTATAAAGTTTCAGGACACATATCGTTTTAAAAATATAAAAAGTCCCCATGGAAACCGCTCCTAACTTTTTATGCTTCTTAAGCGATCACTTAAAAGTCTAATACTGATATTATTCATGAAAAGAAACAATCTATGTATGTTCAACAGCCTAATTAAAAAATTCAACCTGCGATGTTTGTTGCGCACTCTAGCAGATGATTTCTTGTCTTATTTTAAGGCAAACAGAGGAATTGATACGTTTTTTTTTTATGCTTTGCAAAGTAACAAAGTATTTAGCTATTACTTTATTTTTATTTCGCAAAGCAATACTTTTTTCGCTGTATATATTGTACAAAGAAAGATGAAAGGTACTGAATTTTTTGTTTTTACTCACCTGCGACTGAATTTGCGCTTGAGATGAAGCTTTATTATAGGCGTTTAATCAAAACTTTACTATTATTCAAGCGTTAAATGCCCATTTATTTTGTTCTTTACACAAAAGACGTATTTTTAATGCTTATTTTTCCATTATGATTGTCTTTATTTTCATGTTCTGAATTTTATCATTTTATTTTTATTGTTTTCAAATACATCAAGCAATAAAACCTCTTTTTTAATCACATAAATGTATTATTTTATGCTTTTGTACATTTAAGTTCGAATTATTATTCTTTTATTTTAAACTAATATATTGAATTGTTTCTAATAAAAAATTGAATCACAATTTCAGTTTCACTTTTAATATGTTTTAGATAAGCAGTTTTAAGAGGTTTTTTCGATAAACTTGTCGCATCTCAATTGCTTAATTGCTTTCTGTTCTGTTTTTCTGCTTAGGTCAATATCAGCTTTTGTAACTCTTTAGATGTGCCATTTCTCTTATGCTTTATTATATATTGGAATCCGCTTGCTGGTATGTTTCATTGTATCTCATTCCTGAGAGTATTTTAACTTGCCGCCTGTGAAATAAACTGAATTCATTTGAAATGATTGCAGTAAATAAATGCTCTTGCTTCTTTTTTATACGTTAAAAGTTAACGTTAACTAGCACATAAAAGAGAAAAAATTTAAAAAAACTGAAAAGTTCCAACAACAAATATTTTCAAAATTTAAAGAGGAAACAAATCAAAAAATATATAACAGACATTCTCACTTAATAAAATTTTTAATTATAAATTTGTATACCTACGTTGCAACTTTAAGTTTCAATTATTTTATAGACTTAAAGTTTTTTTCTAACTTGCATGTGATGACAATATATATATATATATATATACACATATATATAATATAGCAGTAGCTGGTTTAATAATTTTTATTTTTGTGCGCATGAAAACAAAGCTGTATATATTAAAAAGGGCAATGCATAATTTTTAAATGAAAAGTGCCTGTTTTATAGTAGGTATCATGTTAAATTAATACTTACAAACTTCTGTTATCTACAAATTTTTGAGGTAATTTCTTTATTATTAAAATTATGATGACCACTGAAATTCGGATTTTCATTTTTTATAATCAGTTTTTTGTGATCAATATGGTCGCAGACATATCATTAGAAGACTTTTTTTTTAATTTAAATATAATTTCCCAATTATTGATTAGTCTTGTATGCCTTTTTCGTATGTATTTAAACGAATCGCTTTTTGTGTGTAATTTAGTATACAATTTGGGTATAGACATACTTCTTGTAAGATTATCGTATATCTTGACGATAAAGAAATTTTTCATTCTTTTCTTTCGCAAAATGTTCTTCTTTCTTTTTATATATTTTGCAATTTCATCAGCTAGTATTTTTTATAAAATTTATTTAACCGATTTCCAAGTTAAGTGGTCACCATGTTAATTATTTATAAAATTATTTACTATAATTATTACTATAAAAATTACACTAAGGAGAATCTTTTATTATTTACCTGTACGTAAAATCTAAAATATTCGTTAAATAATTAAATAATGAATTCAGCTTCATATAGAAAATGTTTTCTGTTCATATGAAATGATAATAAGGAGACAATAAATTCAAAAGGTTATTTTCAAATTCATTTTTAATACTTCTTTATGCGTTTCATCACTGAAGTTTTTTCTATAGTTTACATTCTTTTACTATTAAATCTACTGCTAAAATGTTTCACAAGGTGTCTTATTTATTGGTGAATAATATAGTAGTACTCTCTAAGTTACGAATAAAAATAAACAAAAACAAATTTACACAATCTATTTACTTTTATACCTTTCATTCGAAGCATTCTCACTATTTTCTTGAGAATGTAAAAATCACCTCTTTTTACACATGATCACGTATAGACTTTAATGACAATTCATTGAGCCCACTTGGCTTTATAAAGTAGTTGTCAGGATGTATTTTTTCATAAATATATTCAATTGCTTAGCTAAAATTCTGTTTTTCCAAGACTTTTTTGATCGTTTCATAAGGCTTTTCAAAAAAGAGAAGAAATAAATTATAAAAAGACAAAATTCTAAGAAACAATTACAATTGTAAATAACCACACAATTTTTTATTATTTTACTTATTGATATTGTATTGGTATTTGTAAAATTAATTAAAAACATGCATCGATTTCTGATGCAAAACTCTATCAAATCTGAATATAAAGCGGATTTTGTTATAAATAAATTTATCGTCCTTTTTTTTCTTTTATCTTCTTTAATAATCATTTGGTTATTCGATAATGTGATAAATTACAATTTTTATGCTTTAAATTATATCAAAATGCACATTGATCACGACTTAAACCTATTTAAAACTTTTTGAATGATAATATGTCTGTATTTAACTAAAAAGTCTGACCTGCTTTTTTTTCATTTCTAAAAAAAAAAAAATAATTTCATTTTAATTATTGCGCATGACAAAATGTAATCAGTTTAATAAATTCTTGAAATTCGTGCTTATCCAAGATTAAATTTGTTGTAATTATAAAAAACTTTTGTTAAAATAAAGTAAAATTAGTAAAAAAAAAATATCGAACAAAAACAACGTTTTCACACGCTACAGAAATTTATGAGACAAATAAATCATTTATCGTATAAAATTTTGAGTTCACGAATATTTAAGTTCTTTGTCGCATATAAAAAACCGCCATAAATTTTCTGACGCATTTTTATATTTTTTTCATGTTTCCTCACACATACGCAGCAATAAACAAGCTTTTATTTTCACTCAAACAAACTTTAAGAAACGTCTCAAAGTAACCCGCCGCTTAACATTATACTAATGCAGTGTTATTTCTTAAAATTGTTACAGCGTATATAAATATATACACACATATGTATATATAGAAATATATAAAAGAGCTAATCAACAATTTCCTTGCTGCTCAAGCATTTTCGCACGCATCTTTATTGTGTAAATATTACTATGATATTCAAATGCGTACTATGACAAAATGATAATATTAGTGTCCACCGTTTAATAAAAAGTTTACTGGAAGTCGGCAAGTGTAATTTTTAAACTAGTTCTACCTTTTTACAACGTGAATGATTACCAGGTTTAAGTATGTCATGAAAATTATTTTTCTGACATCTCACATACTTTTTTCACTTGTGTCTTAATATAAATATACAGATTATTCTTATAATAGCAATCATCAAATATGTTTTTCCTACAGTTTCAACTATTTTTCTATTTTCGTTTTTTCCCTTACGTAATTCTTTTCAGGTGACATCTACTTTTCGTAGTATTTTGTTTTATTTGCCTAACAGAAAAACCTGATTCATATATCCCAAAGTTGTTGATGCTGAAGTAAGTAATTCTGCAGTTTTTGCTTTTAAAGCATTTTTCTGAATCTTATGATTGTAATTCAGTTAAAAGCAGAACTACTCACAACAGTGAGTTAAGGGAGATTGACGCTTTTTTCTCCATCTCAATAGCGGTACTTACCATAGTCCTGGTTTCCATAAACACCTTCTGGACCCGCATAATCTAGAATAATTAATAAAAAGTTAGAAAATCTTCAAATCGTATTTTTTATAATTAAATAAGTAAAATGAATTTGACAAAATTTGTGATAATATATATAATGTATAAATAGAAGCTTATTATTATTTGAAACAATTTTCATTTTAAGAAAGGAGAGTACTTAATAAAATTTGATGACAGAAAAAAATTAAAATTAAATAAAAAGAATTATAATCTAATTTTGCTGATTCATATTGTTTTTTCAAGTTTTTGTCTTAAAAGCTGCTTTTTGTTTTTAATACAAAACGTTTATACATAATTTGAATGATCACAATAAGATTTTATTTTAAGTAATGGGAATTCTAATTATTTTAGACAAACAAAGTTAAAAATCAGCAATGTACCAAATAGCAACATCATTAAAATTTAAAATTTAGTAAATCTGAATTTTTTTTTACTTAATTTTAAGTACACTCCTAGTTAAAAAGAAAAAAATTTATAAAATTTCCTTTAAAAATGTAAAGTAATTAATATTCATATATGACAATTTTTAAATGAATAAAAGAATTAACAAGAGGTAGTGCAGCAGTAATTCGTGTAAAAAATTTTCAAACTATATAATTCATACAATATGCATATATATATATATATATATGCAAAATAAAAACAAACAAAAAGCATCTTCAAACTTTGTCATTGTGTTACACAAACGTTGAACTAACAATATTGCTTGTAACTTTATTTTAATTCACATTTAATTTTATAAAAACTTACGACACAAGAATAATAAAAACAAAGACAAAAATGTGATCCAGCGAATAAACTGACCATGAAACTGCAGTATTCGATTAATTGGTTCCATAGTTCATAGGAGTGTAATTAGCAGATTGGCCTTGATAGTCATAAGCTGAAGAATAATTATAATATCCGCTGTCCACTGCCTCTTGTTGATAAGTAGCTGCATATGCATTTTTTTTATCAGTACAAAGGTATGACTTTCAAAAATTTTTTTACTTTTCAATGAACCAGCAATACATATATCATTTTAAGCCAGATTTATTCATTCTGTTCATCAGAATATAAACTAATTTTTTCATTTGTTCTCATTACTTTATTCAAAATTAATTTTTTGTATTTAGTATTAAGTGTATGAACTTATAAATATTCTACTTTAGCTTCTGCTATTGGACAACAGAAATTATAAACATTTCTACTAAAAGAATTTTAAGAAAAAATTTGCACATATTACATATATTTCATTATTTAATAATGTTGTTCCTGTAGATTTTTATTTATCCATTTTTATGTGTACAATGTATATGTACTGTCACTTTATTGAAAAGATATAAAATTATTCAACTAAGTGAAATAGAAAATCAATATGTTTTAGTGCAAATTTTAATAACTTATTACCTGCAGCTGGTGCTTTGTAACCATATGGATCTGCATATCCGGATCCAGCAACTGGTGGTGCTCCATATCTACTATCTGGAGGAGCAGCTGTGGCATATCCCTGCAATTTCAATGTTTTCTTTGATACAAAGGATCTTTGAATTTAAAACTTATAAGAATTCTTTATTACTAGCAAATTAAAATAAGTATAAATTTTCATGCAATATTAATAAAGAAAAGTAAATTTTGCTGAAAGTATAAGCATTTATAAAGGAACAAAATGAAATTATATTTTATAAGTAACATAAGGAACAAAATGAAATAATATTTTATAAGTTATATTTTATTTTTCCTTTAGAATGTAAGATTAATAAGCTTAGAAAAAATTTATAAATTAAAAAAGTTAGTAAAAAGAAACATTTGTGAATCATGAATCTATAAAGAGTGTACAAATATAAAAAAGGATGATAAAAAAATGATTGAAATTTATGGCAATCCTATCAGTATTGTATTTTTGTCTGGATGATTTGTACAAATATTATAAAAAAAAAAAAAAATTTTAAATATTTAAATTTTATAACAAAAAGTTAGTGAAAATAATTTATTTCATAACTACACAACTTCCGTCTTTTTAAAAATACTTTTAAAACTTTTATTTTATTTATTAATAAATTCATTAATATAGAACTGAGACTTCTTTCTTTAGAATGGAAATTTTTATCTAACACCTATTAAATTTTATTAAATTTTGTCATAGTCGAATTCGTTTATTGCAGCTTAATTGAAAATGTAGCATGCACAATGTTATATGAAAAATTTGTGAAATAATGTTTAACATTATATTTCTATTTCATAAGTACTATATTTTATTTCTGTTTTTCTATTATAAGAATACACATCATTTAGATAAAAAATACATCTCATAAATTAAAAAATTGCATGATTATTCTTTCGAATTCAAAATTGATGGTATAAATCTAATAATTATAAATGTCTTTTTGTGAAACTCATAATCAATTTTTAATTTTATATTCATTATTTCATAATGCATGTTATGTCAATCATTAAATAAAAACTGTTTTAAGGGAAAGAACTATTTAATTTGTCTTTGTAAATACTGTGTTGAATACTTTGTTCATAGGTAATTGTAACGTCGTTTTTCTGTCGTACATTGTTCTTATTTGAAGTTAACAGTACACATATCTAAGTATTCCATTAAATCACAGTCATTATGATTGTAATTCTTCAAACTAGTTTGAGTAATTTGTAAATCAATTGTATTTGCATATCATTAGCATTTTAATCGTTGACAAAAAATTTCGGTTATTTTTTAAATGAATGTTACAATTTATGTACTGAAGAATTTGGATACCAATTATCTCATTTTCGAAATATCATACATGTTACTGTTTCTTATAAATACATTTTATGTAAAAAATGTCCTTTTATCAAAGATTTAAAAATCATAAATAAGGAGCTTACTCTAACTTTTTTGATAAAGATTATTGGAAATTCTTTACGCATTAGTAAATTTGACAAAATTGCAGATTATAATTTAGTTTTGTAATTATTGTATTTTTTTAGCTTAATTAAATTGATTATGTTTCTTTTTTCTAGTTGATATTGTTTTCACAGTCAAATATTTCACAAATTTATTTGTTGACTTTACCAACAAATACTTAAATACTTATAAGTACCCTTCATATAGGAGTTCCTTTTGTTAGTAGAATAATATTTTATGAAGAAATTCTCTTTAACAAGTAGAAAAACTTTAACAAATAATTACTAAATTCTACCAGAACATTACTCTTATATGTTAGAAAGATTTACTTTTTTCACTTCATCACAAATTAACTGCATTATTTCTTCTTTTTTTTTCGTTTTTAATTAAAAATCTCATTACTTTATATCGAACGATATTAAAAATAAAAATAAATTTCATTCCAGACAGAAAATCTCAAAAGCACCGAAAGAAGAAAAGACAAGAAAAAAAGAGTTTTATGTTAGTTATAAAAAAGGAATAAATGCTAAGGATTTTTTCTACGAAAAAAAAAAAAAAAAAAAAAAAAAAATTTTTTAAATTTAAAAAAAACTTAAATAAGCGTAATTTTTTACAATTTACTTTCTAAGATTAGTTCTTAATTAGTCTAGAGCTCTTAAGAATTTTTCATCGTTCCGTTTAACAAATAATAAACAAAAAGCAAAAGGCTTATAGTATCAATAATTATTAATTTACGTCTATAGTAAATAAATAATTTTTCTCAACATTCTAAAATTATAGAATATTGTCAACGTACTATAAAAATTAAAATTATGTCAACAATTGTTCAAATCTTGTTGAACTAAATATAAATTAATTAAACATTTACTTTCATTTTTATTTCTCTTCATGTATTAATAGCAAAAAATTGACTAGGATCTCAATTCGCGGTTTCTTACGAGCCCTACACTGTACCCCTCTATTTCTTACGTCAACCAATTTATCGTACCGCGGACTGGGCATAATCCGGTGGCTGCTGGTAGCTCTCGTAGCCCTGATAACTCTGTGCGTATCCCTGCTGGGGATAACCACCCCCGTAGCCGCTCGCAGGCGGAGGCGCCGCCGCGTAACCATTGCCTGCACTTCCGTAACCAGGTGCTGGTGGCTGCGTCACATAGCCATTTGCTGGAGGAGCAGGGGGTGCATCGAACCTGGGCCTCTTCGGTGGACCACCAGCTCCCGGAGGACCACCTCCTCGTTTCTGGGGACCACCTCGACCACCGGCACCACCACGGCCGTTTCTGTCCATACCACCACGACCTCCTGGTCCTCCTCGTGGTCCTCCTCTGCAATAGAACAAATATCAAATTAATTAGTTTTCTAAAATTTGTAGTAAACTTCGAAGTATTAGGAAGCTGCAATTTTGGTATCTTGAATACCTTTTATATTTCAAAGAGAAGAATAATAATTTAATTACCTGCCACCTCCTCTACCTCCCCTGTCGCCTCCAGGACCACCTCGACCTCTGAAGCCGCCACCTCCACGACCACCAAAGTCACCACGACCTCTACCTCTAAAACCTCCTGCACCTCCTCTACCTCTTGGTGCTCCTGAAGGACCTCCAGCTGCACCACCACCAGCCGCATCAGGTGGTCCTCTGTCAAAAAATGAAAAAAAGGTATGTTAGTTTTAAATTTTAAGAAAAATGTTTCCAAATTAATATTAAATTTTTAACTTACCCTGGTGGAAAATGTCCACCACGACCTCTGCTTGGTGGGCCTCCACGGCCTCTGGCTGGTCCACCAGGACCTCCTCTCATTCCTGGTCCTCCTCGTCCACGCATCATACCTCTAGGTGGACCACCCCTACAACAAAAGTACAATAATTTAGTTTTTTTTAAATTATTTATTTGTTAAATAAATGAACTAAGATTAATAAAAATAACTCTCTTGAAGGCTTCAATATTATAATTAGAATTAAACTTTTGTCCCACTAATGTATTACATAAATCTGTTGATGCAACTAACAGAAATGTCAGTTTAGTAACTAATAAAGATTATCAATTACCTAACAGAGTAAGATGAAAGTAGAAATTATATTAGACTACTTTCTTAAACTTTACTTATTCTTTGGTTTAAGAGGAGGCCAGAGTCCAATGACACTTAACGTTATGACGGTTGGTAACGCCTGTTTAAAACAGTGCATAAGTGTACTGTGACTCTGGCTTCCTCTTAAGGATTCATATCATAAATGTTATTATTCTAAACCTAACTTTATTGAAAATAAAAAACTTTATTACGACTGCAGGATAACGTTAAATCTATAACATCAAAGAAACTAAGCATTATTTTTTATTTTTTTTATTTTATTTTTTTCTTATTCAACCTGCAGTACAGCATTTCCCTGAGCTAAAATTAACCCTCATCATTTATAAAAAATTGATTTTAATTAGTATGTGAAGTAATTCATTCCAAGAATATACTCTGCAATTTAGTTTGTCAATTAATCAATTTCCTATAAACAAATCTCTGAAAAAATCTGACTAATTAGAAAATTTTATTTCAACAAGCTTCTTGAATAGAAGCCACGCTCAGCATCCCGAAAGTTTCTCTCCCCCCTCCCACGCTGACGAAAAACTATTGATTATCTGTACCCGCGCCAGCTTCGTCTGTCACGTCCTGTGGCTTCCCCTCACTCTCTCATCTCAAAGTCCCTAATCTAATGGCGCCTTGTCATACAAAACGCAGAAAAAACCTTAGCGTAAAATAGAATTACAGAAACTGACATCACACTTACCTTCCACCGCGCTCGAAACCACCGCGTCCGCGCATAGGGCCGCCTGGGCCACCTCGTCGAAATCCGCCTCTCGCTGGTGGTGCGTCCGCCATCGTTTTTCAAAATCCTCGATTCTCTGAAAAAATGCACACCGAATCGTCTAAATCACGTTGAAACTCACGCTTTCGCTCAAATGTATGAGCCACTAGTGTGGAAAGGACGCGCAAACTCTACCTCGTCGTTGCGTTACGACTCACTATTTACTCGCAAGAACTGTCTCGTTTACTTACTTGTAAGTTAGTCCTAAGTGGCTGCTCCTTTCGTGGACACGAAAGAGTGAGGAGTACGCGTCGAGTGCCTCCTGGCTTAAAATACCAGAGAGAAAGCAACTCGAACGACTCGGCGACGCTAAATCGTCAAATGAGCAGAGAAGATGGACGCCGGTACTCGGTATAGGCCGGAAAAAGAAGCATCGACCATGCGCCCCCTGCTTTACTTTACGCCCCCGTTCCCCCCCGCCGTTGAGCTACTCCACTTTGGCGGCGAACGTCGTGATGCGCTTGCGCAGTGCGCACTACTGCGGCCAGCTAGACCGGAAATTCGAGGCGATAGCCACGCTCTTCTGTGGTCGATTTAAATTTACAATTTTTATTTTATTTATTTAAAATTTAAAATATTTAAAATATAAAATTTAACAATTTAGAATATTGGAAATGTTTATCAGCAGGAAAATATTTAAAAAATATCAGTACTGTGTAAAAATGCATCTTTAAATCTGAAACATACATATGCTAATGTTCAATACATTTTTTGATTCAAGAGAATTAATTTTTATATTTATACTACGTAATGCAATTCAATGAATAATTCAATTATTTCCACTTATTTAAGTAAATGAAGATTTTACATGGAAAAACATTATATAATTATAAATACATGCTTTAAAAAAACGTTCAACTACCATTTTTACCAATGATAGAACCCTTATAAAATTCTATATAAATTCTGACGCAAATACGTATGTTAAATTATGTAAAATAAGTTTTACAAGGATTCTACATTATCCTCTTAAAAAATTCGTCTATTAGTCTAAAAAATCTTATTTGTTCTAGTGCATACACAAATTAATTCCTATAAAATGAGTTTTATAAGATTTTTGTTGTTGAGAATAATTTTTCATTTTCAAAGAAGAAACAAATAAATAAATTTGTTCTTATTAATGTCTTATTCTTTTTCCAAAAAACGTTGAGGTGCCACTCAGAAGTTGCTTAAGAAATAACTTTAAAATCCCGCGGGAATATTCAACGACTACGTATATTTACATGCACTTCCTGATAATTAAATGCTTAAATTTTAGAAATAACTTCTAAAAAAGTCGTTGTAATAAAAGTCAAAGCAGAAACACAAGAAAAACGTCTCCTAGGCCTTCGAGCTATCAATCCAATGTCAAAACTCAAACAATCATTTAACCTTGCCTGCATTAAAAAACCGTCTTAAAAGCATATCGCAGGCGGGCTACGCCAATTTGACCAGGCAACAGCAGCAGCCGGCGGATACGATAGAAAATACAGCACACACGGACATAATATCGCCGGTGCAACGAGTCTGGTAGTCACGTGACCGAGTCAGAGCACGCACGATTGGCTAGCCCAGTTTGAATTTGAATTTGAACGTTCGTATCCTTGCAAGAGAGGCCAGGCACTCGGCGTGAGTCCGTTGCCTCTTCAGCTCTTTCAGCAAGCGCGGTTCGCAGCGAGGCTCTTCCTTCGCGATAAACGCCAAAAAAGGTGTCGTTAACCGCGCACAGGTTAAACAAAAGACGAAAAAGAAGAAGTTCACGATAAAGGAAGTATTTTCGGGCAAGACTGATCCAAGTGCCGCAAAAATTAGTGATATACTCGTCGTTCCAAAATAGCTGCTAAGGAAGAGCTGGACAATGTCGGAGGAGAAGGAGACAATCATCCCTGATCCCATTTATGACAGAAATACAGGCAAAACTTATATCAAAGGCCGATTCTTCGGCAAGGTTCGTTTAACTGCTTTGTGTAATTTATTTGGCCTCTAGCTAAACACTAGATAACCGTCTGTTTATCAATGGCAGTTTGTTTACTAACGAATTTTTTCAGAGAACTCGTACTGTCTTGATCAGTTTTGAGACTTTCAAGCAGAAAATATGAGTAAAAGGGTTTAATTGGTTTTTAAATCGTTTTGCTTTTTTTATATTTTAATAAATTATTATAAGAATATGCTGCTTGCAGTGTGTTTAATCACTGCACTAGTAACTACTATTTTAAAATTAGTTTTAATTACTTTTTTTATAAATTTCAATCATTGCAGATAAAAAAATATTTGTACTTTATCATAAACTGATATCTTCCTCCGATTACTGATATCCGTAAAACATTATTAAAGAGTAGCCAGTATTACGTTTGACGTTTCAAATGTTTAAATAAACAGTTTTTTGCAATGTGTTATGAAAATAATAAAAATTAACATTTAATTAAATTAATATTTAGTTAGGAATCAATGTCTTTAAAAATAAATTAAACGTAATGTACACAAAAAATTAAAAATCGGTGTGTCGTTGATTAAACTATTATATATGAATATATTTTGTATTGCTAAACACGTATTGGTATGACTAATTTTGATCTGTTCCATCATGATTTTGAGATATTTTGATCTTCAAGAACTTTAAGATATGTTTATTTTCAAGATCAAAAAATACTTATGATTTGATCCATGATCTTATATAGTACCTATCATGATCATTAAATTACCTTTTGAATTTCATTACTATGATTATTTTCTTTGAGATCTACTGGTTTAAAATATAAAGTTTAAAATAAGTATATCTTAAAATTTTTAAAGATCAAAATATCTCAAAATCTTGATGTGATGAACTGAAACTAGTCATATTTGTATTCAGCAGATCAACATATTCTCTTTATTTTTTTTATTTTTTGTGTGCCTAAGTAATTTATGTTTGATTTATTATATAGACATCAACCAGTGCTTTTCATGCGTACTATTTTTTTGTAAGGTTATGAATGCAAGTTTTCTTTATAATTTACTTTTAATTATTTTAAATGATAAAATAATTAAAAAACTTAAAACTTAGCGGATGTAGTAGATTTTCAAGCTCAGTTCTTACAGGCTGATTAAAATCAATCCATAAATTCTTCGCAACATTCAGTCATGGTTTTTCTAAGAAATATAGTATTACAAGAATACTAAATTCAAAATTTTAATATTTACTTGTATTAAAAAGTTAATTAAATTTTTATGAAATAATAAAAACTAACAAGAACAAGAATTTATTAACAATATTATATTTAAATTAAAAATCATGTATGTATTTATAAATTTATTTCATCAATTCTACTTTTAGGGTGGTTTTGCAAAATGTTACGAAATAAGAGACTCACAAACACACGATGTCTTTGCTGGAAAGATTGTGCCAAAATCATTAATGACCAAAAGCACTCAGCGGGACAAGATGACTCAAGAAATTTCCATTCACAAAAGTTTAAATCACAGGCACATTGTAGGATTCCATGGATTTTTTGATGACAGCTACAATGTTTATATTATTTTGGAACTGTGTAGGAAAAGAGTAAGTTATTAATGATTTATTCTAACATATATTTAGATATTTATTAACATGAAAATTTCTTTAATTTAAAATAAATAATTTTAGTCAATGATGGAACTGCATAAAAGAAGAAAAGCTTTAACAGAATATGAAACCAGATACTATATGAAGCAAATCTTGGATGGCGTATCTTATTTACATCAAAATAGAATCATTCATAGAGATTTAAAACTTGGCAATCTGTTTCTTAATGATGATCTCCATGTAAAAATTGGCGACTTTGGATTGGCTACAAAAATTGAACATGATGGGGAAAGAAAAAAGTACTTAATACTTTTTGAAATCATTTTTATTACTATTTAAAATTAAAAATACTTACATGAATTAAATTTTTCAGAACCTTATGTGGTACACCAAACTATATAGCCCCAGAAATCTTAACAAAGGTTGGTCACTCCTATGAAGTAGATATCTGGAGCATTGGATGTATTATGTACACATTATTGGTTGGTAAACCACCTTTTGAAACAAAGAGTTTAAAGGAAACATATGCTAGGATCAAGCAAGTTAATTATAAAATACCACCTTATATGCAAAATACACCATCAATGTTGATGATTTCAAACATGTTACAAGGAAATCCTTCCAAAAGACCAAGTGTTCAGAAATTATTAAAAGATCCATTCTTTACTTCTGGTAAGTTATTTACAAATCCAATGTTTAAGAAAACAAGCATTTATAGGAATCTTTTGAATTAAATAATCGATCATTTTATAGGATTTATGCCTGCAAGTTTACCGTCGTCATGTTTAAGTATGGCACCTCGTCTTGATATGCTTGAATCCTACAATCGTAAGCCACTTGCGGAAGTCGACTTCAATAACAGTCAGAAAATCGAAGACGTTGCAAACAGGCAGCAAAGTCCACGTAAAGCTGAACAAAATGGTCAGCCCAGTTCACAGAGGGCAGACCATGATATTGACAATATGCTTAAGACTCTTGAAGAACAACTTAAAGTATTATTAAGTACCAAGCCTGGTAGGGAAATGGCTTGCTCAGGTAATTAATTTTACTTAAATAAAAATTTTATTTTATTACCATTTTATTAATCACTTGAATATTTCCTCAGAAACCCAGAGACCTTTTCAAGTTTTCCTTGATAATACAGGCATGAATTATTCCTTTTTCAACAATTTCCTTACTAAACATTTCTTTTATAAAAAATACACCATAACAAACGTTTCTATCGTAATTTAACGTAAAATAAAAAATTTAAATACTTTTAGATGAAATGACTGATCCGGATGCACAACCTTTCCTCTGGGTAAGCAAATGGGTAGATTATTCCGACAAATATGGATTCGGATATCAGCTGTCGGACGATGGTGTTGGCGTTATGTATAACGATGGTACGCGGCTCATCATGCTCGCAAACAAATTTAACATTCACTACATCGATCGTGGTGGCCAGGAGTTGTACTATACAGTTACGAAATATCCTCGCAGTTTGGAAAAGAAGATGAAATTACTGAATTTCTTTCTACGCTATATGAACGATCATCTAATGAAGGCTGGTGGTACTGTTGCTGTCAAGCAAAGCGATTCTTTGGCGAGACCGCCTTACATTCATCAGTGGTTTAGGACTCAAACTGCTGTTGTTATGGTATTGACAAACGGATCAGTACAAGTAAGTGTTACAGTAAAACGTGTCAAATTTAGCAATGATATAAGATATTACAACTAAAATATTTTTTGAATTACTTATTTCACGTATTATTTCAGATCAACTTCCAAGACCACGAAAAGATAATTTTATGTCCATTGATGGCAGCTGTTACTTACATCGATCAAGAAAAGAACTTTAGGACATACCGATTTAAATCAATTCAAGATTATGGCTGTTGCCCTGGACTTGCTAAATGTCTAAGCTACGCACACGGCAAAGTAAACCTTCTGATTTCGAAATCGTATTCACGGATGGTTACTGTCACTAGTGACAAATAGGCCCGAAATAATAATTTCGGCAGTAAAGCTTCGATAGTCATATGATCTTTATAAGACTTTCCAAGAAAAATGTCGAACTGCTGGTTAGATTTCTAATGAGCTGTTAAGTTTGACACTTTTTACATAAATCTATCACTCATTTTTAAAGTATTTTTTTAAGAAGTGAGTGTGGATAAGTAAAAAAAAACTTTTTTAAATTAATTTTAAAGCCAATATTTTTTTAATATCGAACAAAAAAGCCAATTATTTACTCAAGCTAATTTTTATACATAACAATTTAGAATTGTGGTACCTTAGAGCTTGATTTTTATTTCTTGCAACATTTGATACTTGGTCTTTATTTTTATTTTGAGAGACTAAAGGAACCACGAAACATTTTTTAATTGGTACGTGTATTTGAAGAAATGGAAAGATTACACAATAATGCAATAAACATCCAGAATTTAATTGTTGAAAGTTGTGCAATCGACAGCCGATCAAAAATGAATCTATGAGTGTCATAGTAGCTTTAATGGAAGAAAGCTAATAATACTTCCATATGTCCGTTAATATTTGAAAGGCTTGAGCAGTAAATATAGACTATTCATCTCAAATAAATTATTTTATTTACTGCGGTTTATTAGATTGCATAACGAAAAATAATAAGTAACTAATTTGCAAAATATACTGCCACCAGTTATTTAAGCATTGAATACGTAGAAATAACATTTAAAAAAGGCATAATATTTTAAATATTGTTTTGACTGCATTTTGGCTAAAAAGTCGATGCGAGTTATTTAATTTAAAAATAAAGATTATCAGGATCATGAATTTGGTACTACAGTTGAAAATAATGCTAATTACGATTGTCATTTTACTTTATGTACATATAATTCTACGTGTTAACAATTTTTTTTTTTAATCATATAACTCACTACAAGCAAATTTTAAGTTTTATACACTGAATAGAACTTAAATTTATACATCTTAAAAAACTGTCGTAAAAGAAATTCTTATTCCGATGCAAGAAATTTCCAAGAAAGAACATTTAAAAAAAATTAAAAAAAAATTAGTGTAAAGTTAAATTTCAGTTAAGCGTTAAAATTATCGTTAAACCTCACTTTTATATTTACTTTCTTAGCTTATTATTTATAATTAAGAATATTGCAATTTTTTACTCCAATATCATTTATGTATGACGAAGTCTGTAAAATAAAGTTTACCTGATTTCATATTTAATTGGTGTTCCATTTTCAATTTATTCCAGAGTACTTTTTTTTTAAATACCACTGCTGCACATAAAACTTATGACTTGCGCGATTTCTTCAAATATTTACTGAAAAAAACGTCGCAAAATTCTAGTATGCACAGTTAAATAATCACAGACAGATTATTAATAATAGATTTTTTAATTTAATAAACAGAATTTTTTTATAATTGTAAATAATGTTCCAATTTTTGATGAAAATAATAAATTATTTTCATAAATTCAGAAAAAATCTAATCAGATTTCTTATCAGCTGCCTTATAATATCTGTCAAATCGCAATCATCTACTAACATAAACATTTTTGGGCAAGGTATGGTTTGTACACATAAGAATCGTGCAACGATTAATTTTGCACAATTTAGCATAGCCCGATATATCTATATATAAATTTCACCAATGCTAAAGTGTGTACAATTAATAAGTATACGATTCTTATGTGCACAAACCACACCTTGCCCATTTTTGTGCAATCAAAGTACAAAATACTTTATTTACGAAGACTCGCTAAACTTTCTATAACAGATGTTTTTCAATTACGTTCACATGCGTTCGTATACATTTATCGTTATATAATGGTCATGCACGTTGGCACATCACTATTAGAAGTAAAAATCGTTCTTGGTGCATATATATAGTGATCTGATTCATGACGTTTAAAACGAGTCAATTTAGCAGTCTTGATGACTTTAAATATTTCTGAGTGGTAACTTCAGTCTATTGCACGCGCCGTCGCGAGTGGAATGGTGTGAGGCCTCGGATTGCTGTTAGAAATGAAAAGTGAGATTGTTGACGTGTTAATTGGAAAGAATACATTCTGAATAATTGATTTCTTTAGTTACGTAAAGCAAAGTTTAATTGTGCTAATAAATTGAATATAAGTTTGAATAGTTTTCAACTTTTAATTAATTAATTCTGGCGAATTAATTATTATTCTTATTCAAGAAGCAATAAATTAAAATCGTCATTTATCAGTAATATAAGATAAAAAATAGCGATAATGCGAAAACATACAGTATTGCATTGATCAGTTTGTATCGTTACCTCAAGGTGTTTGTTACTTTAGAATTAATTGTGCGCGTTTAATAAAATGCCCTAGATTTTAAATCAAGTTAAATATATTTATATTAACGGAACGCCAAAGAGTGTATATATAATTAATTTAAAATTCACGTAAAGTATTTGCATAAAAACTGAAGTTAATTTTTTTTAAATATTTGAAGTTCTTTGTGTACGGCTTATTATACTATACGCGATAAGTCGTGAAATAGTTTAATATTTTGATAATAACTACTACGTCACAAATATCTCTATTTGAATAGTAAAAATTATTATATTTATCTATATCTATCCTTCGTTTGAAAGGTATGTGCAACATTTATTATTTAAGAACGCCAATAGTAGGAGACTAATGCAATTGTATTAAAATTTTAATATGTTAGTAATTTTTGTTATTATAATATACAGCTATTTTTGTTGAATATAATAAACTTTCCTGCAATAAACTTACATCGTATCAGGTATTGTGTACAAATGAACTTATATGAATGATAAGACGACTGATAAAGATCGAAAAAATTATAAATTCAAATATTCAAGATTCGCTCAAATCATTCGATTGCGAGCTTTATAGCTATCAGTTTTTCGAACAAGTGTCAGGTTGTTCTTAAAGTAATTTAAATCTTGTACAATTACAATTATTGCAGATTTTTGGAAATTATATTTCAGGTACTTTTGACATTTTATAAATATATATTGACAATTTGCAGCAATCTTTTTGAAAATTAAACTTGAAAATTAAGTTCTTTCATTGCTGATAAATTTAAATTACACTTCGACAAGTGCATTTAAAAAAATATTGATAATTGATTTCATTTAAAAATACTTCAATTATAAAGTCATTGCCTCGGAAAATTGATAATGTCAGTTATCGAGCAGACGTTTCGAAATCTTCATTAGTTCCGAAAATTTTCCTTGTACGAATGCTCGACTTTCGTTCATTCTATCGTCGATAGATATTTTAGTTAATATATTTTTGAAATATACGAACGTACGTGCAATATAAGACGTTTAAACATTTAGTGAATAAAGGAAGACTGTTTTTAGTGCTTTAATTTGCCGGACATGAGAAGAATATTTTATTATAAAAATTAATGACTTCAGGCCGATATAAAAATAAATTTTTATTATAATTGTAAGAAAAATCAGCATCATGCAGCATGATAAACATTATCGAACAATCATAATTTTTATCTGACAGATGGTAGTTATTCTTATGTACCGCATGTTTATTGTGCTGTCATTGTAATTTTTATACAAATATTTTCTCCGCGTACCTCGGAGGAAAAATAATATTTCATTATTTGCCTTAAGTTAAAATAAATATCAATTAATGCTATAGTAACAATTATAAATTGAGGATGAATAAAATTTAATAACGAAACTTCTAACTTACAGTGTAATACCGTATCAGCAAGTAGATGCACATGTTTTTTTTATGGGAAACTAAAAAATGAAGTAGAATTCTAACGGAATAAAAGTTTATGAAGTTAAAACATTTGTGACTAGTGCATTTAAAAAGGCGTTAATGTACGCCACAAAAGAGACAAATAAAAAAAATGGATTCCGGCCGAATAAACAGTCATCCAAATCCACGAGAAAAAGCTGGTTTACTTTCAATTCTATTCTGGTGGTGAGTGTTAATCAATAAAATATATTTATTATTTATTACATCAAATTTATAACAGATGTAATAGACGCAAAGTAGAGCTTAAAACGAATCATATCACGTCACATGAAGCATGACTTCATTTTTTGTCAACTCTTGCAACACGCATGAATTAAGCTGATACCGGTACTATTATCTGCTGAGAAAATAAATCGAAGATTAAGCATATAGCATTAGCTAGATATAACTTCTTCATTATTTACCCACATTTTTCCGTTGACGTATGAATCAATAATAATTTTCATAGTGTCAACCGCGGTTATCAAAGAGTAAATTAAAAATTTTACTTTGTTAATTCTTCACCCATTCTTTTTGATAGTTTCTGTATATACCTTTTGATATTGGAGAGTATTTTTAAAATTCTTTTTATCGAAACAATAAAATCTTTTTTTGAAAGCTCATTAAAACTTGTTTTTCCCATTTACCTCATATCTTATCTTAATATTAAGTTAGCATTTTGAGGGTTTACTAATGTATCAGCATTACTCGTAAATACTGCACCAATTCCTGTTTTTTATATTAAATCTAATCTATTAAAGACATAGATGTACGTAGAAAATAAAAAAATGTGTAGTGGTAAAAACATAGATTTTTATATTTAAAAAGAGTTTGATTTTTTGTTAAGTTGTGTTAAGCAAATATATGTACATAAAAGTACTGCATAATCGTATCAAAGCAGTGAATTATTTTATTGACCTAAAAAAAAAATTAGTATTTTAAAAATTACGATAATCATTTATGATATTTAAAATAAACGCAGTTTCATTGATCTCATAATAAAAAATGATTTTTAAGAAATACTGTTTCTGATAAGAATAACGAATATTGATAGTAGCAATAAATTACAAATCACGATATAAATAAATAGATATAAATAAACCTTTGTTTCCAGACGTAAAAATATCTCAATACGATTGTTATCGTAATCATATTGGCTGAAATGATACGAAAATCTGTATCTGTCATACAGGCAGGTGTCTCATATGACTGAAACTCTTATGTACTCTTATGTACCAAACTTTCTCACAGAATATTTTCAATATTTCTAAAAAAATAAAATAATGACAATTTTTTAATAACTATAACAAATGTCTTTTATAAAAAAAATCTATATCTAAATGAAAATATATGCCGATTTTAATACAGTATAAAGATATCAATTTTTTTTTTTAGTTTTTAACTCCGACTTATTTAAAGTCGTAAATATCTGTCCGTTACAGTCTTTATTGATAAAAAAAAAAGAAAATTATCAATTTTTCGAACAGTGCTGTTTTTATTATTATAGGTGGACAATACCTTTATTTAAAAAAGGATACAGCAAGGTTCTGGAAGTCGATGATTTATACGACCCTCTAAAGAAGGACCACTCAGCTCTCTTGGGAGATCAATTAGAAAAGTTAGTCTCACAAATTTGACGTCAGTTAAGGTGATTTTATAATTGAATAAATTTGCTTACTCAATTAATCTTTTCTCAAGAGAATGGAACGCCCAACTGAAGGCGGCAGAAAAATTCAACGGCCGACCGAGTTTGCTAAAAACTATTTTCCGAACTTTTCGAGGCGAAATATTGTACATGGGACTTCTACACACAGTCAATGAATTCGTTTTCAAGTAATAATCTTCAATTATTTTTATCAATTAATTTTAGACTCCAATTAACGGTTGACTTAAATCCTTCAAAGGCAAATTAAGTAACTTATCAATCACGTTAAGTTAATTAGCGTAACGAACGAAGAACGATTTTCAAGCTACCCACTTGAATGTTATATAGCGATCCAAGCCACTAATTACTCTGTCCCGAATAAAGATTGGGATCGCCGCTGCTGCTCGGCAAGCTCCTGCAGTACTTCAAGGGTCAAAACGCCTCGACTTACGAAGATGCCCTCATCTACGCGGGCGCATTATCCCTGGCGAACCTTCTCACGATCATGGCCTCGAACCGCTACCTGTTCCTGGCGTATTACATCGGGGGCAGGGTTCGCATCGCCGTCTGCTCCCTCGTCTACCGGAAGGTGAGAGAGCTGCAGTTGTTAATTAATCGTTGAGGCAGCTGTGTTTAACTTCGAACTTCGGTACAACGGTTTCCTTCTGTAGGCTTTGAGACTGAGCAAGACGGCGCTCGGCGAATCGTCGCCGGGGAAAATAGTCAATCTCGTGGCGAACGACGTCAACAGATTCGACATCGTGATGATCTTTCTGCACGCCATGTGGAGCGGACCGCTGACGACGTGTGTCATTGCGTACATTCTGTTTACGGAAGCCAGCTACGCCGCCCTCATCGGGATAGCCGTTTTGCTGACCGTCTGTCCCATTCAAGGTGGGAGATTTTTAAGCTTCTTTATAACATACACAAAAGTCTGGCTCAAGCCGCCTGATTTGTTTCCCAGTCTATACCGGTAAGCTCTCCTCGATCTACCGGCACCAAACGGCGATCAAGACGGACGAGCGAGTTCGCCTGATGGACGAGATCATCTCGGGGGTCCAAGTGATAAAGATGTACGCCTGGGAGAAGCCGTTCTGCGCGATGGTCGAGCTCGCGCGCAAGCTCGAGCTTAAGGTCGTGAAGAAGAGCTCGTACCTGCGCGGCCTCTTCATGACCTTCTTCCTGTTCACGACTCGGGCGGCCATCTACTTCACTCTGATATCGATGCTGCTGTTCGGACAGTCGATCTCCGCCGACAAGATCTTCGTGTTCATGTCGTTCTACAACGTTCTGTCGAACTCGATGACCGTCATGTTCGTCAGGGGCTTCGCCGAAATCGCTGAGTGCAAGGTGTCGGTGGACAGGATCCAGTCGTTCTTGATGCTCGACGAATTTCGAACCGGCAACGTGACCAATTTCGCGAACGGTGAGCTGAGCAAGACGAACGAGGAGAACGCGAAGAAGAGATCGGACATCGTGATCAAGGAGATGGAGAAGAGTATGGAGTTCGCGCAGACGAACGGCGACGTGAAGAAGAAGAAAAGTGTCGATGATTTTGAGTGAGTTTCTAATGTTTTTTAGTGATAAATAGATGATAATTTTTTATTTTCATTTTTGTTGAAAAAGGAATAATCTGCTAACAATTTTCTAAACTCTCAATTTAGACACGTAAATTACCTGAAAGCATTAGAAAAAAAATGTACATTTTATTTAGATTTAAAGCTGCTTTAAAGTAAAGCCTTCCTCTTCATTAAAAAATCAGAGACATCAAAAGCCACGAAGAGACCTGGTCGGTGATCCTGAACAACGTCACAGCCAAGTGGGACCCCTTCCTCTCGGACAACACCCTCGAGGACGTGAGCCTGAAACTGGAAAAGGGCAAGCTGTACGCGGTGATCGGCATGGTTGGCTCGGGCAAGAGCTCCCTGCTCTCGGCGATCCTCGGCGAGATCAACCTGATCGAGGGCAACATAAGGGTCGGTGGCGAGGTCAGCTACGTCAGCCAGGACGCCTGGGTCTTCGGTGCGAGCGTCAAGCAGAACATCCTGTTCGGTCAGCCGTTCGATCAGCAGCGCTACCAGAGGGTGGTCAAGGCCTGCTCGCTGTACAAGGACTTTGCCCAGTTCCCGGAGGGGGACAACACCGTCGTGGGCGAGAGGGGCAGCTCCCTGTCCGGCGGACAGAAGGCCAGGATAAATCTCGCCAGAGCCATTTATAGGCAGGCCGATATTTACCTGCTGGACGATCCTCTCAGCGCGGTGAGTTTCGAGAGGGGAGAGAGCTTATCGGCGGCGGCTTTGGGTGGATCTTGGGCTTTCGGAGAATTTTTTTACGGATTTAATCGAGTTAATATTACGCTGAAAAGTCGATTAGATCGATGCATTTTTATCAGGGCTTGGGATTTTTCCGACAAAGCGTTTAATCTACTCTTGAGATTTTTTCGATTTGTTACATCACTTAAATAATTAACGGCAGGGATTCGACTTTTAACTTTAAAAATATCTCTGATCTTTATAGATAAAATTCGTGTATTTAAATTTGGAAAGACAGATTTATTACATAAATGTGATCTTATCAAAGGAATTTAAAAACGTTTCGTAAATAATGCGCAGGTGGACGCCCACGTGGGAAAGCACTTGTTCGAAGAGTGCATCAGGAGATTTTTAAGAGGTAGAACGCGAATTTTGGCGACCCATCAGCTTCAGTACATAAAGGACGTCGACGGTATTATTCTTTTGAACCAAGGAAAAGTGCAGTATTACGAGAACTACAGAAGACTGTTAGAGAGATATCCAGAGTACAATGTACTGATAGCTGTTGAGAAAGAACAGAATTCAGTCGAAGACGTTTCGATGGGTAAGACTGAATTGAGAAGACGATTTTCTTCGACCGGAAGTAAAGTAAGTGTGCCTTAAAAGCCTCTATAAGAATCAAATTCTAATTAGAATTTTTAGTCTTACGTGTCAGAAACTGACACGGATGCAGAGGTTATCGAAAGTGCGGACGAAACCAGAAACGTAGAGGACATGATCGAAGCCAGTTCAAGAGGCGTCGTGAAGGGCAGCGTATTTCTCAAGTACTTCCAGTCGGGATCTCACTTCGGTCTCGTATTCACAATGCTCACGTTATTCGTATTGACTCAAATCCTCGTGAGCTTGAACGATCTGTGCGTACCTTACTTGTAAGTGATCACTCGTTTTACTGCAACCAATCTTAATAATCTTAACACTTATATAAGAATACGTTAAAAAACAATAATTATTTTCCAGGGTAACCGTCGAAGAATCGCGCAGCTACTACGACAGCATAAAAAACAACACGGAGCCCCGAAACGAGACGGTGGTCCTCCCCGCGGACAGGCTCCACTCCCGCGAGACCTACATCTCCATCTACAGTGCGGTGCTCTTCTCGATCTTCTTCGTCGGTCTGTCGCGCTCTTTCGTCTACTACATCCTGTGCCTGCGCAGCAACGAGCGTCTGCACAACTCCGCCTTCGGCGCTCTGATCCGCACGAGTCTCCGCTTCTTCGACACGAATCCCAGCGGCCGGATACTGAACCGATTCTCCAAGGACACACTGGCGATGGACGAGCTCCTGCCGAAGGCCATGCTGGACTCGGGCCAGGTGCTGCTGTCGATCGCCGGGGCGCTGATCGTCACCTGCTCGGTGAACCCGATTTTTCTGGCCCCCGCCGCGGTCACCTCGGCGATTTGCTACTGGATCAAGACCGTTTACCTGAAGACCAGCAAGAACATCAAGCGGCTCGAGGGGATGAGTGAGTTCGATTGGGATTAGCTCGGGGATGATTTTATAATTGTCGTTGTCTTGAATTTTAGCTCGATCGCCCGTGTTCACGCATCTGAACGCGACGCTCAACGGGATCTCGATCATAAGGGCGTATCGCACGCAGGACATTCTTAAGAAGGAGTTCGACAATTTTCAAGACCTGCACACGTCCTCCTGGTACATGTACACCTCCTGCAGTCTCGCGTACGCTTCCACACTGGACATGTGTTCCTTCCTGTTCATAACTTTCATCATATTCAGCTTTCTAGTTATTAAAAACAGTGAGTGGCTACCTCGATTATCCGGCTGTAATTTTTACCCGCGACACTCTCTGCAATCGACTCCTTTCAGCTTTCAGCGGAGGGGAGGTGGGCCTGGCCATCACGCAAATGATGTCGGTGGTGAATCTGGTGCAGTGGGGCATGCGCCAGAGTGCCGAGGTGACGAATCAGATGATGTCCGTGGAGAGGATCTTGGAGTACACGCAGATACCGCCCGAAAACAATTTGAAGGACAGAGGCGTCCTTCCGAGGAGGAAGAAAAAAGACGGTCGGGAGGAGGCAGCGCTTATCGAACCACCGAAAAACTGGCCCAGCGAGGGCAGGATTGTATTCCGAAACTTATTTATGAAATACTCGGAAGATGACGAACCAGTATTAAAGGACTTGAATTTCTTAATCAAACCGACCGAGAAGGTTAGCTATTTTCAGAGAATTTATTTCAATCATTTCGTCGTAATTAATCTTTACGCCAATATTATCGCAGGTAGGAATCGTTGGAAGAACGGGAGCCGGAAAGTCGTCGCTGATATCTGCCCTCTTCAGACTCGCGCCGCTGGACGGCCTTATCGAAATAGACAACATTGACACTGGAACCATATCTTTGGAAGACTTGAGAAGTCGCATTTCCATCATTCCCCAAGATCCCGTGTTATTCTCCGGCACTTTGAGGCGCAATTTAGACCCGTTCGACGAATTTTCCGACGAAAAACTCTGGGACGCCTTGGACGAGGTCAGTAAACCTTTCACTTCCTCAAGAAAAAAAAAAAAAAAAGAATAAATCAATCGAAAATAAAAAATTCCAGGTCGAGCTGAAAGAGGCAACGGCGGCAGCCGGCAACGGCCTGAACTGCCGGGTACACGACAGAGGCTCGAACTTCAGCGTGGGACAGCGACAGCTGGTCTGCCTGGCCCGCGCGATTTTGAGGAACAATCGAGTCCTTATGCTCGACGAGGCCACGGCGAACGTCGACCCGCAGACCGACGCCCTCATCCAGCGTACCATTCGGACGAAATTCGCCTCCTGCACCGTGCTGACCGTCGCCCATCGACTCAACACGATCATCGACAGCGACAACGTCATCGTCATGGACAAGGGACATTTGGTCGTGAGTATCTGCTTTTTTCGCGAGGTTCGGATGCGTTTTTTTTTTCTTATCTACGCTGGGTTTTTTTGTTTGCATTTTTAGGAGTACGATCACCCGTACAAGTTACTGCAGAGAGAGAACAGTCAGTTCGCTTCGCTGGTGAGGGAGACGGGAGAGGCGATGTTTCAGCAGCTGTTTCAGCTGGCTAAGCAGTGTTACGAGGAAAAGTTTGGCGGATCAAGATGATTATGTATTGGACGTATTGATATTGCGATATTTTTAAAGTATTAATCATTCTACTTAAGCTTTCGATTATAAATATGTACATAGGTGTAAAAGTTGGAGTATGCACATGTTTGATATATAGAGAAATAATGTACTACACAAAGGAGTTTATAAATGTCTGGTGATGAAATGGTTTATGATTGTGCCTTCAATAAGTGTGTTTTTAAAGTATGCGTAGAAATAATTTAATATCTTTTAATATTATAAATCCTTTATATAATATAAATATCTTTAATAATATGAATTTATAAATAATTTACTTTTACTATGAAACGTTGTAAAAAGTATGGTGCAAATGTTCAATAAAGAATAAACAGTGTCATTACAATTATGTCGTATTTATTGTAACAAAAATCTCCTTACTTTATCAATGTTAAGCATTTCTTATATAAGAAACGTTTTACGAAGATCCATCCATCCTTTCAAGTTGAAGTAAAATTAAATCTACAAAATGAAACTTGAGTAACATTGTGCAAGTTGGCGTTTTATTGAACGGCAATGCTTCACAAACATTTTATTTGCAGAGTTTGGCTAATGACTTGCCTCGATTTTATCAAAGTACATTGTTGGTTTCCCGAAGATGTTGAAAAGACTTCGTTATCGCTTCTTTATTTAAATGACATTCATAATTTCTTATTTGCGAAAGGGGAATCCGAAACAATTATTCCAGAATTGTTGTTACTTTTATTTTAAAATGCAGAAATAATTCTGGAAGTCAATTCCATATAGTTTACTAAAGAATTTTAAAATTCAAATCGACCGTTTGCAGTATTCTCGAACTTTTTCCAAGCAAGGAAAGCAATATATTAAATAAGTGCCATAGACTTGAAATTGAAATAACTGTATTTATTTAATGAATGAAAATAAGTGGCTTAATGGGCCGAACTATAAGCATCATTGTTACCTTTGAAACGGTTTGCATTATATCGCGCGCTAAACAATGGCACGGATTATATAGGTTGGTCAGTAATAACTGATCCGCTAAGCGAAAGCAATCATTTTGTGGCACAATGGAGTACTGATCGAGAACGAATCTGCAATTAACTAATTTGAACAATTTCGAAGAAATTATGAATGAAATGTTATGGCTGTGAATGAAAAGAAGTACGCGATTCATTGATTGAGTGAATCAGAATATTACGTATACATATGATGATTATATACTTTTTCATTCTCTTTTGATCTCTAATGTATATGTATAATTTATAATTGAATTGCACAATATGCTCTAAAATAATAATTTTTTCAGAATTTAATTACCAGTTGGACAAGTTGAATTTTCATAAAAAATATATTGTTGCATTCGAGTACAAAATCTTTTAATTTTTACTTTTATAATTATCTAAATATGGTATTTATAAATACCAAATTTAGATAATTTATATATTTTTAATCGTTTTTCCAGTTCTCGGCGTCTTTTTTCAATGACTTTCTACCGTTGTTCCTTTCGTTCTCGTTCTCGAACCTGTTTTTCCCTTTCCATTTCTTCTTCAAATTCTTTCTCTTTATTCCAGTTTTCTCTTTCCATCTCGTCCTCAAGCTTTCTCTCTCGACTCTGCCTTTCTCTTATCCTTTTAAACTCTCGTTCTTCACTTTCAGTTTCTCTTGTGTCTTCATTTGAATCTCCCTCTAATTTAAAAACCCGTGTATGTATAGAGAGACAATCAGTTGCACGAATCGAAAATTACTTAAAAAAATCGTAAATTTTTATGCTGATCGTTTAACATTATTGATTAATAAATACGTAGCGTTATACCTAAAAATTATAGTTACTATTATGGGAATATGTGAGTAAAGGGTAGATGCAGGTGACTATAATCAACACAACTTAGTGAATTTAATTCTATATTTTTTCCTTCAACTACAAGTCTAGGGTGATGTTCTCTCCGCTCGTTTCTCCCTCGGTGTCGGTCTGTGCCGAAGCTGCCCCGGTATTATACCTCTCCGGTGACTTTTAATTCTTCGATCTGTCTTCCCTTTTCTTCTGGGCCTCGGCCAATCCAAGGGGTCGATCGCTCCGCGCTCGAAGGATCAGTTGTCTGGGCAGGGGCCTGTCGGGTTGTCGTTCTAGACGGTCATCCGAAAAAGCCCGGCTGAGAGGGTTTTTCCTAATTGCTGTCGGCTCTTTAGGTTCTTTACCGCCACAAACCCGTCGGGCCTTTTCCACCATAAACCTAATCAGTCTTTTCAACCGTAACTGAGAGCGAGAGAGCGTCCTCTCTGGCCCGCTCGGCCAATTGGCAACCAGCACGTGTTGGCCCGATCTTCCGGGCCGTAGTCCCACACTATTTTTATTTTATTTTTATTTATTTATTGTTATTAAAATCAAGGAATTAATATGCATTAATTGTAGCGATATTTAATGAATTATTCATAATACGCACACCTTAATTTCTAATGTGACAATGTTTAAATGAATGAAAACTCACTGATATTATATGCAGTTAATCTTTTGTAAAGAGGAAAAAATGTTATTTGCTTATTTCATTAAAAAATTTCCGTTAAAAGTCTGCGGCTTGTGCTTTAAACATCAAAATATTTGAAAAAATATTGTGTGAGTCATTTTGGATACAAGTAAGCCTGTTACATACATAAAAACATGTACATGCAAATTATAAAATTTAAGTTTGTTTAAACAATTTTAATAATTTTGAATAATTAATACTAAAGAAAATAATTTAAAATATTAAAATAAGAGAATCCAAAAAAATTAATAGCTTAGTGTGGTTTTCTTTGTTCAAAATGATTTTTAAACAGATGTATTTTAAAATTTAATCTACGAATTCATTTTAAATAAATGGATACGTAGAACGCTTTGAAAATTATTTTAAAGAAGTAGCAGTAACTAAATATACTTTTTTGTACTTCAAAAAATATATCTTTAAAATTGCAATGTATTTATCTGTTAGATATATGCTTGTTCTAAAAAACTGAATGAAGAAATTGGATTAATATTGTATCAACAACCGTGTACTTTAAAATTTCTAAAAAAAAAATATAAAGTAATAGTAAATTAATACAATATAAAGAATTTCATGTTGTATTTTGCTTTTGACTTCTTTTAACTTTGTTACGAAGACATGCAGAAAAAGCTTTACTCATTATAATCGCGTTTGCTTTTTATAAGAAACTACGAAGGACATATCAATTAATCATTACTCTTTATCTTATTTTTAAGTTAAAAATCTCGCGAAAAATCGAAGAAATGTGTTAATCAAGCAGCCAGTAAATTATAGAAATTTTTTTTCAAACCCATTGTTTCAGTATTTACAAACTTATAATCAAGTTTTCTCCTTTGCGCTCTGTCTGCTTCGTCAGTTTTTCCATCAGAACCACATACCCTACTTCAAACGGAAAAAACTTTCCACGAACCGGAAAACTCCCAGATATTACATCACGACTCATTCGCCCCACGTAACTCCCCGTCCAATTGCACCTGCCGTACCTTCCCCGAAAACTGTACGAAGGGCCGGTCGGTGCCGCGTAACGCCAATCACGTGGCGGGAGCTGCATGCACGCCCGCGGCCTCAGATCAGGTTAGCCGCGTCTCCCCGAAGGGGGGGAGAGCAGACACGAAAGCAGCAGCCAGCAGACGCTGGCAGCTCAGTCGTAGTGCGTCCGACACTGGTGATCCGTCCGCCTAGAGTCAGTTGGCCTCTCGACTCGCTCGAAGCCGCGGCTCTTTAAATCCCCCCGGCGAGAAAGTGGATCCCCGCCACGGCGTTTTTCCCGCGTCTCCAGAGGAATTCGGAGAGGTTAAGGTCACGCAGCGGGTCGCGGCAAGGCTGCATCGCTGGCCGAAAGGTTAGTGGATGCTCGAGCACGCAGCGGCACTTTGTTTTCGTTCGACAGCTGGGCGATGAGTCCGGCGTTTTAGCGCTGATAAGGTCGGATAGTTTTTTTTCTTGTTTTTTTTGCGATGGTTGGGTAACAGCGAGGAGAAAGAGAGGTGATTTGGCGGAGACACGTGTTCGAGAAGTAGATTGTTGGTAAATAGTGGTAGGGGAGGTTTGTTGATAGTTAATTGACGACGTAGTGGAATGTTTAGGAATGTTTCTTCGAATGTTTGTGGAATCGGAAGTTCGAACTGTTTTTGAATGACACTTTAAGTTAGTTTTTTGACAAAAAAGAACGAAAACGCAATCATCTTATTTTTACGTTCTCTGGTTTTTTCTTTATTTCAGATAAAATTTAACCAAACAAACAGAATCCACACGTATTCATGATGATTGCTTCATTTTCAGTAATAAAAATTAAAAAAATTAATTACTTGCTTTAATATAACTTTCATAACACGACAATTTTATAGTCGCTGAAAATTTTCCAGTCAAAATGCTCGGATTACTTCGGTGCTTCGCATAATTTCTTTAATTAAATTTTGCACCTTTCGCTCGACACGTCTGATTACAACTTAAATATTATTTTACTTTTCGCGTAATTGCGCGAGATTTCAGTTTTTATCAGGAGGAAATAAACAGCGGAAAGTTTGCTTATCACTTTCAGTTTGCATACAGTTAATAAATCAATAAAAGCTGCAAATATAGTAAACGGAATATTATGCAAGAGATTTTGTATACATGTAATAAAGCTTCATTAACGAGATTTATTTCAATTAACGAGATTTATAGTCGACAATTATAAACTATCTTTATAAAGCCTTCAAATACTTTTTGAGACTGCTTACGTGATTTTTGAACGTGCAGTTAAATGAGTCTCGGAATCAAGAATAGTTTATCATTATATATTTTTTCAAGTTCATTGGCTTCAGGTAGAAGTTTTATTTAATATAATCCAAAAATAGTTGATAAATTAGTTAAACGCCAAAATCTCGTAAAAATTGGCGCAAATTTAACGGCTCCGTACTTCCCTCCCTGAAAGCCGAACCCGAATGCGGAGAAAAACAAACCTGCCACGAAAAAATCTAGAAATCCTGCAGTAAAACACGGCTTTTGAAAAGTAAACTTTCTATACTCGGACCACGAAATCTCCCGGCTAGTATAACATCCGAAGGCCGCCCCCACGTCATTAAAAATAGTTCTCTTCACCGAGCGCTGTGACCGGTTCCTCGTTTGCTTCTTACCGAAGTGGGTCTTTATTTTTCTTTCGTCTGGCGATGGCTGTTTAGCGTCTTGTAATTGAAGGAGTTTGAGTCTTTTACAGTCACGGGAAAGTTTGTCATACTTAAACTCGGTGACTTGTTGGAAGACAAGCGCAATTTTGGAATTTCTGGAGTATTGTGCCAAATCATTGTAACCTTTTGATATTTTTACGATTGACTTAGAATCACGCCATTTGCCGTAAAAGCCACTTCACGGTGATTCTGCACTTTTTTTCAAAATGCTATATAAGAACTGCGGAAACAGTTACCGAAATTGGCCGAGTCATAAGTTTAGCAAAAATAAATAAGAAATTTAATCTTCGCGCGATAAGCGCATCCTGCAGTATTCAAAATATTCAAAATCACTTCACCCTCAAAAGTTACCCAAAAAAAAACTCAAATTGCTCTTCTCCCAATCCAATTGCGCGCTCCCTCAAAAAATCTCCCCGCACCGGTCGAACCGTCATCCTCACAATGACCCTCCGCACAAAAACCAATAAACTTCCTGTCCCCAAACGACTCTAAACAATAGAAAAAAAAGCCCAGCCCAGCGAGAGAGAGAGAGAGAGAAATCCATCCGTCCTCTTACGCGGCGATACACATACGTATCCAGTACGGCTTTCGCGTGAATTAACAGGAAAGGTTATTTTCCCGGCGCGGATGCGCGCGAGTCAATTGCGTCGGCGGCGGCGGCGGCGGCGGCGGCGGCGGAGAGCGTCGGGAGAGCCCGACGCACAGGAACAATAATTCGTACGGCGCGCAAGCAAGTACAACGAACCTGTACAACATATTCGAGCCTCGTTAGCGCGCGAAAAATTCTCCCAAGCACGTGGGAGCCGCGGCGCTTTTACCGCTTCTTCGTTCTCGAGATTAGCCTGATTCGTTTTCAAAGAGTCGTTCGCTTTGTTATATGTTTTAGATGTACTGTTATTGCTTCTGATGGATGTGGGGAAGTGGGATTTTTAAGGAGGACGCTGATGGAGGCTTTGGTTAATTAATGGAAAGACAGTTATTTTATTTTTTTTTTTTTAAATGCATTTGACGATATAGTTTTTTTGTGAAATATCTGTTTTTAACTTTTAAGACGTTCGTCTTCCTTTATCGCTACTTGCTTGTAATTAACATATTTTTGAAAAAAAATATACATATATGTTTAAGTTTAGAAGCTTATTTCAGTTTTAAATGTAATTTACTGGTTATTTCGCGTTGAAGATTTAAACGAGGCTGATAATTTGAATATTTAAGAATTATTAGTAGTGAAAAAAGTTAAGTTAAAGAATAATGAATGTGATTTTAATTTTGTTGCGGCTAAAAGTTCACCGCAAACTGAAAATATCATTTTGTGTGCAAAAAATCTGTAATACTTGATGATAAATATTTAAAAATTACTGTCAGCTATAGGCGAATGAAGATAAGGTGAATCCGTCGAAGAAAAACCAAGATTAACGAAATAATACAATATCAGTGGAATTAAAACCTTCTAGAAATCTGAATTTTAATAAGCAAATAATATTGCTCATCCTGCTTATCTCCCTAGATTCATCAAAAACACCGTTCTAAACGACGACGCCCACAAAAAACTCATTACCTTTCAAAGCCACTTATCTCTCGAGTACGCAAAAACCCATTTCCCAGCATATAAACAACAACTCGAACGAAACCTTAAAAGAAAAAAAAAACTAATCCCCGCCACCAAAGACCACTCCGTCAGCCCCGCGGCGAAGCTTCCCTCTCTGAAAAGGCCGTCGTCGCCCTTCGTCGACGAGAGCCGCTTAATCGAGTAGAATAAATAGATTTTCGTCTCAGCAGAGCGGTCAAGTGGCCTGCACGCGTGCCGCATCATCAGTTGCGCGCCGCACGATTGACCCGTGATCCGTGCGACGAGGGTGCAGCTCTCGCGCTCTCTCTCTCTCTCCGAGGTACTCTCTCGCTTCTCGCGCGGGGCCGCGAGTTCAATTGTCGTGCGACGGAGGAGGAGCTCTCGATTGTCTTTAGCCTTAATCGACGCGCGCTAAAAGTATATAAGCGAGCCGCTGCTTTTTGCGGGGATCGTCTGGGAATTTGTGAATGAGAGGCTGCGTCGCGCGTCGGAGTCAGCTTTGAATTAGCCGGGTGATTATTTTGGGAACTTCCTTATTGCCGGGAGATTATGTAATTTTGGAGCTTCGAGCGAGAAGTTTTAATGATACTCTAATTTGAAATTTTTTGTTTCTGTCAAAATGGTCGAAATTGATTAATTTTAGGAAACAAATTTTGCGCTGAATTCGCAATACGCTAACGATCCACGATGACAGCTCGTAAATCTTTGAAAAATTCGTATTAATTTAATTATTTCGGGCGATTTCTTATATTTTCATTGTGTGAAAGAAGTGCTCACATTGCACAATGACTCGAAGTATACGCGAGCATAAGAATGATTATATACCTAATCACTGTTTAAAAAAAAAAGAATGAGTTGCACTATCTGGGGACATATTTCACTCAAGATTAGTAAAGCTTTTCGAATGTCATACACTGTGCAAACTATGCAGGTTCAAATAGGAATAACAAGTAAATTACCCGACTTTTACAGATTTACGGGGGGCATCTCTTTTGTCACTTGTGCGCACCATCTTGATGTCTAAAAATGCTGTAAAACAATATTATCTGAATAGTAATTAATAACTACTTTCCTCTCTCCTTTTCACATTTAATGCGATCGTAAATCTATACAGTTTCCGCTGATAAGAAATTCATATCATTCCATTGCAACGATAACAATTCAAATTCTTTCCCATCACGTTTTCATATCTCTATAACTTTCCGAAAAATGCCGCGTTGTTTATTCCATAAATATACCTAATTACTTTTACCATCTAATACAAGCACTTCCATCACAGAATGAAATGTGTGCTCGACTCGTTTAGAGACTTGATCGCGGCGGCACTTTTATTTATACTCTTGCGAGATGAGTGTGCACGCAGTTCGCTCAGTGGCTGAATTGCCAAACCGTTTAAGCCAAGAATTATGTAAGCGTGTGTTGTGTGCGTGTGATGTCATGAGAGCGTAAAGTAACGGCCTGCGGCTTTGACGCGAACCTCCTCGTGGCAAAACAAATCTTGATGTATTAAGAATTCGATTTCGAATTTTTCCTTCCCAGCGGTTTACATTCTTATTTTGTTATTTTAATAAAGATTCGATTAATTTTCGTTTGCATGGAATTGTAATTAATTCAGCGTACTTCGGGACTTTATTGACTCATTTGAAAAAAAGTTTTTTTATCATTTTTCCGATAAATAACGTCACGCTGAATTTATTTCCTGATTATTCACTCAAATAATCCAACATATATTTTCTTATCAAAATTTTCCCAGTTATACATATGTATACGTAGAAATCATTTTTCAACCAGTTATCGATTTCCTTTTCATTTTTAAAACCCACAATTTCATTTCACTTCATGTATTATCCATCAGACTTCGATTATCTTAACTCCTCCAATTTACCCTTATCGTCCCAATAAACATTCCCAACGCTTTTCTCGAACGAAATTTCCCGTTCCTCGCCTCGGCATCGAGGATCTCCGGCTCGATCATCGGCTCGAATTGACTGCACGGCGGCGACTCCGCGACCTTGGCTCTCGCTTGTATATCTGATTCCTCCAGCGCGTGATTGTCCCGGGGATCATGCGCGCGCATTACGCAATCGCGGCATCTTCGACTATTATTAAACCGAGTGCATTGTGGGAAGGTTTGTTTGGTACAAGCCGCCCACATGACGACAATCGCGGCCAGCTTTTATAGCTAAGGCTGGAGGAATGGGACGACGTTCCGACGAATTCGAGGGGAAACGAATGGACGAGACCGGGATTTTCCCATAGGTATTCGACGGCAGGATTGACGAGTTTTTTTTTGGGGTGAATTTTTTGGATGCGGGTGCGAGGGCTTACTTTGGGCAGGAAGCTATTTGTTAAACTTTAGTAATCCCTTCTCGGGGTTATTTTGATGAAAATGCAGAACTAATCGCATTGACGAGTTCGTTGCGTAATAAAGAAAAACCTGCTATGTTTAGGTATAATCAATTGCGACTGACAAGCGAATCTTTCGAATTACTGGTAATTTAGTTTAAATTAAAATTTTTGTTTATAAATAGAAACATATTTTTTTAGACACTTATATATAGCTGAAAGTGCTTGCACGTCTACCTTCTATTGCAATTTTACGAAATAACATGCAGCACTTTAAGTATGTCATAACATTTTAAACGAAAAGTACAAGTCATAGTGTTAATCAACATAAATTTAATTGCTGTTTATAACCGCGAACAAGTGCTTTATTCAACTAGACGAACAGTTTTTCAAGGGAGACTTATATTTTAAATAAAATAATCTAGTAGAATCGTTGACAAGTTTTTAGCTACAGTTTTATATGTTAACCAGCAAAACTAGTTAATTCCCTACGAGGATAATTATTTACGCATTACTTAATGAATGTTAATCGCTGCTTCATTATCATAAACTACTATAAGTTTTCAAAAAATTATTAAAAAAACTGTTTATGACACGAAGAATTTATTGATTATCTTATAATAACTTACTTTATAGTAAAGAAACTTCGCTTTTTAAATATTTTATAAGAACAACATAAACAATTTCGAAATCGAGGAAAGTATTGCAAAAAATAAAGTGAGATCAGTCGCTGATAATAGATCATATATTTTCCAAACGGATTATTTCATCTCGGATTATTGTTATACCGCGGCGATTCGACATCCCCGGAAATACTTTATCTCGCAGAAATCGACAATTATAATACCCGCGCGATAATGATTTACAAACGATCGTCTCAAAAATAAAGCCGCCACTTTAAAAATAGCTCGTCCGACCCGCCGTCCCGAATAAGGAGGTTCATTTCAATAAAAAGCAAGCACCGAAAGCCCAATTGACCGGCTTGGAGCCCGGTAACTGCACGCGCGACGCTCATTCAAGCGCGGATCCCAGTTTCTCGTTCACGCAAGAGCGGTCTTACGGTACTTCCGAAATCTCGTACGCAACTCGATTCACACGCACACGCGTATATACAATGACTTGAACTATATAATATCGCCGGGATCTGCGCGGCCTCTCTATTTTCGCGATCGTCTTTATGTGCCGGCAGGTGGGTTTCAGCATTTGGGTAAGTGCCGATGAGAGATCTCTCTCTCGGCGTGGATGCGGACTGAATTAGATTTCGATCTGGGCTGAATGTAAAAAAGATGGGTGCGTTCGCGAATTGAGGGAATCTATTTTGAGGGCCAGATTAAACGATGATATCTGATGATTGTTCGCGGTAAATTTATTAAGTGCATAATGTCGAGACTTTTATTTTAATCACTTTTGGTGAGAATTGTTTTAACCTTATATCCGATTCCTTCGACAACATTCGCTTCTTGAAGGCATTACTAATAAGAAAAACTTGAAGCTCTATCGGTATCATAACAATCTTAGAACAAAACCAGAAACCTTAGATTGATGGCGTAGCGGCAAGGAAAGTGGGTTACTAAAATAAATCCGTTGCCACCGCGATTTCTTCCACGTTACGTAAAGCTGCACTTCGTGCGACTATTAAGACTCGGAAAGATAAAAAAAAAAAAAATCCTGGTTCAAGCGAGATTGAAGCGTAAGCAGGTCGTCGAATGAAACAGCAATGAATGAACTCAGCAACGTCGCAGTCGAATTATCGCGGAGAGATACATAAAGAGAGATTACGTACAGCTGCGTGCCGCGGCAGCCTCCTTGTTAAGCGTGAATTTGCAGTTTCTGCTCCAGGGACAATGGAAGTGTTAACGTCTGATCGGTTAGTGATATTTGCTTACGGAGATCGCGCGTTTTTTTTACAGCGGAGTCAGCATGTGATGTTTTGATCTTAATGGTGAAAAGCATTTGTCTCTGGTTGAAGAAATTTTGAGTTTTTAATTTTTTTATCCTTCGACTTGTTGTTGGCGTTTTATGCGATTTTCGTACTCAGATAAAGAATTTCTATTCAGGAAAACAATTCTTTCGCGTTTTTTTTTTAATTTTTCTTTTAAACAAAAATTTAAATATTTATCGCTGTTCATTCACTCTTTTGCAATAAAGCAGATTTAATGGTGTCGTTAAAATCGCTTTATAATTTTCATAAAACGCAGATATTTTTTTGTTGACACAACATTGTTTTTCAATTCATTGTTACGTAAGCAATTCCATGAAGTCAGGTAAACCCAATTATGACAATGAAGCGTACGTAATTAATATTATCACAGGGCATCACTTAAGTATTATCAATAATCACAACAATGAATGGGAAATTTTTTATTTGTCAACAAGAATAACTAGGTCTAATAGTTTTGAAGAGTTAGTGCTTGAAAATCTTGAAATCACGAAGTAAATACTACTTGGATAAGCTTAAAAGATATTATCGTTATCTTTTGATAGAAAAATCCCACACGATATTATCGATCTCGAACCGAGGATGTTTAAGTCACCTCAGAAGTCGCTTGAGTTTATCAAATTATGTCTTCTGCAAAAAAAAAAAAAAAAAAAAATGGATAACGAATTCGCGATGCGAAGGTAAGAAGAGAAAGGTGTACATACTTGAAAAGTTTTTGAAAGATTGCCTATAATTGCTTGAATTTTTTTCCCCGGCTATGGCCTGATAAGGAGGTCGAAACGTTGACTAATGAAAGGAATTTCGGACAGCAGAGAGCATTAGTGAAATTTTCTACCTCTATTTCATTCCTTTGATTTTCATCAGTATCATTTTTTGTACAATTTCGACGTGACAAGCACTTTTTCGATCACAATAAGTGTACGTAATGCATATAGACTATCTTTACGTTATAGAAACCGTATATTTTATCTTATTTACCTGTAGTAAAAATGAGCACGATTGAGACTTTTTAATCGATAGCATAAATAATGGGCTTAAGCTTGAAATCATTCACTTTTCTCTCATTTTATTGCATTTATACGCGTTTGTTTATTTTATGATCCAAACAAAATTAAGCGCCGCGCCATCACCAGTCATCAAAACACCGTGACGAAATTCAACGTAACTGTCATCAGGCTTTACAAACCTGTCAGCGACAACCAGATCAATTGCCCACACTTTAATCTCGCTCCCGAAACGTCTAAAACAACGTGCTCCAAAACACGACCGGGAATTCAATTCCGGAGGCCCCCAAGAAACCCAATGCCACCGCGCTATAAGAAAAAACACCGACAGCCTCCTCTCGTTACCGTATCGCGCCGTTTATCTCGCCCCCCAGCTTTTCTGCCCGGTCATGCGGCGCGTCGCGATCTCTGCAATAATACTTAATCGATTCACGCGGCGGGCCAATTAATTCGCGTTGTACTGGTGTAACGATGCCTTTTCGCTTCTAATTCTTGCGATATTTTTACGTGGAAACAGGAGCGCGGACCGATCGCGTTCGCTTACCTTCGTCGCATTCCTCGCTCGCCGCCGAGCTGTCCTGATTCAGGTGTTTGTACGGTTAAGCAAATGTAGTGGGTTTGGCGTTGGGCTTTTTTGGGAAATGGTAATTTGAGGATAAGGAGTTTTTTTTTCACATTTTTGAGGATTCAAGTATACCGGCCGTTTGCTTTGAATGTTGATTCTGGTTCCTTTTGCCAAATAGCGGAGATGTATTTGGATAATTTTTCTACCAAATCATGGGTAACCTTTCAAGGCTGTACGATACATTGACAATTCATCCACGATTTCTAACTATCAAAATATTCGAGAAAAAATGTGCAGGTGTCATATACGTCTAGGAAAAATGTCCGTCGTATACGTCATTATCGCTTTCGATGAAGTATTCTATTAATGTGAGAGATAAGGCCCGAGATGTTTTCAAATAGGCGATTTAATTTATTCGATTTTGTTTACACTTTGATAGCTTAGAAAGCGTATATTAAAATGTGTAGCAGAAAATAATAAAACAATTTATGCAATTAAAAAGCGATCGCGCTCAAACCGCCAAAGATAAACCCGATAAACAGAGCCGCGCGCGGCTCTTGTTTTACATTGGTATTTTAACAAGTGATGCAGCACTATCGTCGAATCGCTCAAGTTTCCCGCGATAATGATTATTCACTTTCTGCCTTTTTCTTACAAATACAGGAGCCGCCGCCGAGTCGGATCGCGATCAGTCGCTGCGACAAGGTCTTCCCGTCAACACACAGCAGCAGCTGACGACATCGGCCGCGCTCTCCTCCGCCACCGGAGAGGAAGAAGGAGCCGCGAAGAGAGAGATCCTGCCCGTTGTCGGCTTCAAAAATCGTTAATGAAAGCGAGGAGATTGAGCGTGACAGAAGTGCCGGGGGTCCAGTGTTCGCGGTCGTCGCTGTGCCCGGTGATCAGAACGCAGTTTTCCCTCTGCCAGTTGCCGTTCGCGCTCGAGGAAGTGTATTGGAACAGTGCGCGTCTGGTGTAGGTATATTTTTTTCGCGCGATCCGAAGGCCAATCGTTCGGGAGGAAACTGAGTGGATGTGCGTGGAAATCGGAGAGACGTTTCGATCATGGACGCCTCGAAATCCACCGTCAACCCGAATCCAAGGGAGAAGGCCAACATCTTCTCGATTTTGTTCTGGACGTAAGTTGATTGAGAGGGGAATAATTAATTTATTTAACCGATCCGCGAATAAACAAGGCCAAGTGTCTACTGTATGTATACTGAGTGAGTTTTTCGAGCCGCGCGCTTTGAATGAGAACGTGAATAAGCATTTTTAACGTGCATTAAATGTGTATAAGCATTAAAGTTCATAAGGTTGGATAAGTCGTTAACGTTCTTTGTAATATCCGAGATGCAATTTATATTCAGTTTTAATTCATAAAAAAAAGATTGGACATAAAAATGTCGAAAAAACGTGTGTTAATAAGTTTGGAATTGAATAATCGTAACACGTATATTTTATTTGATTTTCTCACTTTTTCAGTGCTCAAACGGTTGATAATTTTAAAGCATTTATTATTATACAGTTTGCAACACTTATTTTCTGAAGTTCAAAAAACCTTGCCTCAGGTCAACGGACACAAAAATGTAAACGAAAGAGTTAAAATGACGAAAATCGAAAATTCTTCTCAATTTCAGGTGGACGATCGGTTTGTTCATAAAAGGCTACAAGAAAGTCTTAGGAGTGGAAGATTTGTACAATCCAGTGCAAGCGGACAGGTCAAACATCCTGGGCGACAGATTGGAAACGTTAGTATAATTTCCCACCACTTTTTCCCTTATTTTTGTTGCTGGCGCGAACACGAACATTTTTACCTTAAAACCATAAATTAATGCACTCGCTTTAGCGACAGCTCAAAGCCAGGAGCGATAAATGAAACATTTAAAAATCAAATAATATTTAATCTGAGAGATAAGAATTCGGCAGGATAATACGACGTGGAAACCGTATCGCCGTTTATGAATTCTACAGTAGCGAGCGAAGTAACACTTGCGCGACCTTCAATTGTGCAGTAAAAGTGTTATGTTTAGCACGTAACGGATGTACTTATTTACAGGCAATGGAACGCAGAATTGAAAAATGCAAAGAAGGCCAAGCGACCTCCGAGTTTACTCAAGACGATTTTCCGCACTTTTCGCTTCGAGTACTTCGTTCTGGGATGCATTCAAATAATCTCCGAGTTCTTTCTCAGGTATGTGAAAGCATTGTCGTAGCGCTTCCTAGTAAGTGTAATACTTGTATGATCTGTCAATATTTTCTCGAGCATATCTTAACTTCTTTTTATACATCTTCGAAAGCAGAATACAAAGTGAAATAAGCTCTTTTCAAATAATCATTATTATGCCTATTCATCGCGCTTAATTTGCAGAACTAATTTTATAATTATTATATAATAATAACAATTTTATATCCATCCTGTGCTTATGCAAAAGACCCGAAGAATGAATATTTACGCAGCGTGATTCTAACGTCACGATATCATTATTCAAAATCAATAAATAATCAATAACGGACATCCTTAACAGGCTGGGTACCCCGATGCTTCTGGGCAAGCTGCTTGAGCATTTCAAGCCGGAACCGACGACAACTTACGATCAGGCGCTACTTTACGCCGGCGGAATATCAATCGCCACCGCCCTCAACGCGATACTCATAAACCAAACCATTTTCGGCGGATTCCACGTGGGCGGGAGGATCAGAGTCGCGGTCTGCTCGCTCGTTTATAGAAAGGTACGGAAATATTGGGCACCAATTTTGTTACCGGTGTATTCGGATGATCGAGTAAAATTTTAACTAATTTTTAAAATATTAAATTTTAAAAAAATCTTGATCTGTAGTAATGCAAATGATAATTAACTGTGACGTTCATATAGCATTTTTAATCGGAAGTGACGATGTATTAATACTTCGTATACTTCGTTATTTTAAATTTTGACATTTGCATGCGAAGAATCTATAATCAAAACTAATTTTGAATTATAATTTTTACACTTCAATTACTTATCATTTTCCAGCGGTAAATTTTCATGAACAACTAAATAGCGACGACTTGATCAAAGTTTTAATTACACGTCTATTTTTTACAGGCACTACGTTTAAGTAAGACTGCGCTGGGCGAAACGGCGCCCGGCAAAATCGTGAACCTGGTGGCGAACGATGTCAATAGGTTCGATCTCGTTTCCATATTTATTCATCACATGTGGTCGGCGCCTCTCTCGGCGCTCATCATCGCCTACTTGCTTTACCTCGAAGCCGGCTACGCCGGGCTCCTCGGCATCGTCGTCGTTTTCATCGTCGTACCGATCCAAGGTGAGCCCCGTTACGTTGAAGAAAGCTTAGCACTTTCGCTTCATCATTGGATTTTTCCTGCCGTAAATTTTATCTTATCGAAAATTGTTGAAGATTCAATTTTATTACCTTAGATTTCTTTAATAAAAAAAAAATACTACCGGTATTAAAGATTGGATTTATCTTGAACGATAATCCGCAGAAATTGATACATTATTTAATGTCTTAAAAAAGTATTTGTTATATATATACATAAAAAAAGTAGACGCTATCAGCGGTGCTCTATATTTACTATATAGATAAGATCTGCTTCTTTGCGTGCGCTTTAAGTGCATTTTTCTCGACGACGTTATCAAAAGGTACACATCTTTTTTTTGTTGGCGCAGTGCCGGTGGCAGAGGTTCCACCAAATCTTAAATGATTAACGAGTTCTACCAACACGATACCTAGAATATGACAGACATGATTTACGTTCTGTTTATCTAATTAAAAGTTTACAGCTGAAATTTATTTATATCAAACAAAAAATTCATTACTCACGTTTACAAACATCTTGTCAAATCATTAAAAGCGCGAAAACTGTAATTGTAATACAAGCTTGTTTCTGTAGAAACAAATAAAGGATTGATCCTTTTACTAAATAAATTCACATTTTCCAGCTTACACCGGCAAACTGTCCTCCATATTCCGCCTCCAAACGGCGATCAAAACGGACGAGCGAGTCCGCCTGATGGATGAGATCATCTCGGGGGTCCAAGTGATAAAGATGTACGCCTGGGAGAAGCCGTTCTGCGCGATGGTCGAGCTCGCCCGCAAGCTCGAGCTGAAGGTCGTGAGGAAGAGCTCCTACATCCGGGGCATTTACATGACTTTCAACCTGTTCACCACTCGCATGGCGCTCTACAGCACGTTGGTAGCCATGCTGCTGCTCGAGAAAGATCTCACCGCCGACAAGGTCTTCGTGTTCTCCTCGTACTTTGGTATTCTCGCGCAGACGATGTCCGGAATGTTCGTCAGGGGATTCGCGGAAATTGCCGAGTGTATGGTGGCTGTGAGAAGGCTGCAGAATTTCATGATGTTCGAAGAGTTCCAGTCTGGAAATGTCACGAATGATCTGCTGCTGAGCACGTCGAACGGAACCATTAATTCGGACTCGAAGTACAATTCTACCAAGACTTCCAAACAGGATCTTCCGTACATCGATGAGGATGTAAACTACGAGGAGAGGAGCAGTGATGCGAAGAGGCAGAACGCGGTGGTACTTGCAAGTGATTTGTTAAGGAACTCTGGCGAAGGCGATAATAAACTTGTCAATAATTTCAAGTGAGTTCTTATTGTAATTTGTAAAATTAATTTTTAAATTTTATTAAATGTAGAATAATTGTGATTTTAAATTATAATGAAATATTCTTCCAGTAATAACCGAGATTTACGGGACGATAACTGGGCCGTAAAATTAGAACATGTCACTGCCAAGTGGAACCTTCATTCATCAGAAACAACTCTAGAGGATATTGTCCTTAAGGTCGAGAAAGGCAAACTGTACATAGTAATCGGAATGGTCGGTTCAGGCAAAAGTTCCTTACTCTCAACGGTGCTCGGAGAGATAAACTTACTGCAGGGTAACGTCAGAGTGAAGGGTGGCATCAGTTACGCCGGTCAGGATTCTTGGGTCTTCGGTGCCAGTGTCCGGCAAAACATTATTTTCGGACAGGAATTCAACAGGCAGAGATACCAAAGAGTCGTGAAAGTCTGTGCGCTCGTGAAAGACTTCAAACAATTCCCCCAGGGAGATCAGACGATCGTCGGCGAGCGAGGGAGTTCGTTATCCGGAGGACAGAAAGCGAGGATCAATCTTGCCAGGGCTGTATATAGACAGGCAGATATCTATCTGCTGGACGATCCTTTGAGTGCGGTAAGATCCGATGAATTTTCGTACGAAATTAAATTTGGACATTTAAAAATAATAATTTATTTTATTACAGGTTGATGCACACGTCGGAAAACATCTGTTCGAAGAATGTTTGCAGAGATATTTAGGTGACAAAACGCGGATACTGGCGACACATCAACTTCAGTACATTAAATATGCCGATGCGATTATTTTGATGGATCAGGGTAAAATAGAACAGTACGCCAATTATCACGAGCTATTTGTTGCCCATCCAGAATACAGTTTTTTGATTGCTGAAGAAAAATCAGGAGACATTAGCGATGACTCGTCAATTGAAAAATCTCACATTAGGCGCCAATTTTCTTCTTCCAGTACAAGGGTAAGTCTTTTAAAGTTGTTAAATATAATATATTTTCGGGATTCAAAATAAAGTAAAATATGCTGTTTACAGAGTCGAACACCTGATGCTAGCGGCGTCGACACAGATGGAGAGGAAGAAGAGGAGGACCGAGAGCAATTTAATAATATGATGGAAGGTACTTCCCGAGGAATAGTTAAAGGAAATCTGATGGTCAACTACTTCAGAACAGGTTCAAGCTATTTCCTTATATTTGTACTGATGTTCCTGTTTCTTTTTACTCAAGTCCTAGTCAGTTTGTATGACTCTTACATTCCTATACTGTACGTATTATGAATTTAAGAACTATTATCTTTTAAGTACATGAATAGAAGAAGTCTTTATACGAATGATTCATATTTTTAGCGTTACTGCTGAAGAATCCAGGGCTTATTATAAGCATGAATTTAACAACACAAACTCGACAGTTTACAACAAGACTTCAAATATTTTCGATCAAGAGGATATACTTCCAGTTAACTATTACATTTACATTTACACAGTCATTGTTTTGTCAATTTTCATCATTGGTCTTACGCGCTCTTTCACCTTCTATACGGCCTGTATGCGCTGCAGTCAACGTCTTCATGATTTGGTCTTCAGCGCCTTAATCAGAGCAAGTATGAGGTTCTTTGACACCAATCCAAGTGGAAGAATTCTTAATAGGTTCTCAAAAGATATGGGAGCAATCGACGAATTGTTGCCTAAAGTGATGTTGGATTCTGGTCAAATTATACTTATGATGCTCGGTTCACTCGTTGTTTCATGCACAGTAAGGCCAATTTTCTTGGTGCCGATTCTTTTTATTGGATTAGTTTTCTACGGGATTAGAAGAGTTTTTTTGAAAACTAGTAAAAATATTAAGAGGCTTGAAGGAATGAGTAAGTAAATCTTTAATTTTAAAATATTTAAAGTGATGCACCTTAAAAGGTTTTTAATCCTGAAAATTACTGCTGCAGCTCGTTCTCCGGTTTTCACTCACTTGAATGCTACGTTAAATGGACTTTCAACTATAAGAGCCTACAGAGCTCAAAAAATTCTTAAAAAAGAGTTTGATACATTTCAAGACGTTCATACTTCTTCATGGTATATGTTCATAGCAACAAGTACAGCGTTCGGCTTTTCGTTGGACGTATTCTGCTTCCTCTTCACCACACTAGTCACTTTCAGTTTCCTCGTATGGCAAGACAGTGAGTACAAAAATCAATTCATCACTAATTATTTTTGCAATAATTGGGAAAAGTCCAATTACATATAAACATTTGTCCAGCTTTCTCGGGCGGTCAAGTAGGTCTTGCCATTACACAAGTGATGGCAATGACTGGTATGATCCAATGGGGTATGCGCCAAGGTGCCGAAGTTACAAATCAATTGATGTCAGTAGAACGCGTTCTTGAGTACACTGAGTTAACGCCTGAACCAAATTTACGCGACAAAGGTATCGTCGCCAAAAAGAAGAAAAACAAAGATAAACAAGAGAAAGAAGAAATGCTTGTTGATCCGCCTAAAGATTGGCCCGATGCTGGAAAAATCGAGTTTAAGAGTGTATATATGAGATATTCTGAGGAAGATCCACCAGTACTCAAAGGTCTCACGCTTCTTATTCGACCTTCTGAGAAGGTATGTAAAATTGAAAATACTTAATCTTAAATTGATTAATTTATATTTAACGTTACGTCATTAGACCTTTTTCTTTCTTTGGCTTTTTAGGTAGGAATCGTTGGAAGAACTGGTGCTGGAAAGTCTTCCCTTATTTCAGCTCTCTTTAGATTAGCCAAAGTAGAAGGTGTTATAGAAATCGATGGAATTGACACTGGAATGATTGCACTGGAAGATTTAAGAGGGCATATTTCAATTATTCCGCAAGACCCTGTTTTATTCTCGGGTACATTAAGGCGTAATCTAGATCCATTTAACGAATTCACGGACCAACATCTGTGGGAAGTTTTAGAAGAGGTAATTGCGCCAAATTTTCATTTAAACATGTTTTATTTCATTTAAAAAAAAATGTCTATTGAATCCTTCATTTGAATATTCTTAAAATTCTTTTGGAACGTTTCAGGTTGAATTGAAAGATCCAGTAGTCGCAACTGGTAACGGCTTGGACAATCGAGTCCTTGATCGCGGTGCAAACTACAGTGTAGGTCAGCGACAGCTGATATGTTTGGCCCGTGCAATTTTAAGGAACAATCGAGTGCTAATGTTAGACGAGGCCACAGCCAACGTCGATCCACAGACCGACGCGCTCATCCAGCGCACCATTCGTACTAAGTTCGCCTCCTGTACTGTTTTGACTGTCGCGCATCGATTGAATACGATCATGGATAGCGACAAGGTGCTGGTCATGGATCGAGGTCGACTTGTGGTAAGCAAATTAAAATTTTATCGTTAAATTGAAATGGAAAAAGTTAGGGAAATGATGTGCAGATTTTAAAATACAATTGTTTGACTTCTTTTAGGAGTTTGATCACCCGCACGTTCTATTGCAAAATCAACACGGTCAATTCACGTCCTTGGTGAAAGAAAGTGGTCGCGCCATGTATGAACAACTCTGCAAAGTAGCCCGGGACGCTTACGTAGCTAAACATAGTGATGCGTGAGGGGAATTTACGTGAAAAAAAAACATGTTTTGCGTCTAATCTAATAATTATCGAATGAGCGAATTTGAATGTTTCTAAAGTTCTACTAGTAAACATGTTTGTCTTAGGCAATATTCAAATCTTATCGACAAAAAAACACCAAATTGCCATGGCAGATATTTTTTAATTTCAATATTCTTCGAAGAAACTTGGTTATTTTCTACAAAGATTCTTATTCGCTTTTAATACTTAATTTTTCTATTGAATCAGATTTATAAAATGAACGAATCCAAATTATTTGGAAAAAAAAACATTGCAATACGATTATTGCAACTCTCAGCAATGAGTAACGTCTTGAAAACAGTTACATTCAAACATTGTCCTGAATGAATCAGCAAATAGCTTTGACCAAAAAATCTTTTTCATATAAACTGCATTAATTTCTTATTTAAAAAAGAAAATAAGAAAAATTGCAGTGGAGATTAAAACGCATAAATTCCAAAGTAAACTTAGTTTTCCAATTAAGTTTAATTTTCTAAACTTTTATTACAAGTTATTTTGCATTTCATAAGAATTTTCAGGTCGAAACTGATGATCTTTTTTTATAAATTTATGCATTAGTTTTTGTAAAAGATTTTTTTTCGCAAAGTATATTAGTGATAAATAAGTAATATTTTTACAAATAACATTTATTATGTTAACTTTATACATTATTGTTTTGTGTATGTAAACAACAACAGATTTTCTGTCTATCATTGATACGTACACGCTATATGCATCTACGTTATTCAATAATTTTTCTAAAGTGATATATTACTTATTTCATTATTTCCTATTACTACATGAAATAATTTAATTATACGGTATTTAGTACCGTATAAACATATAATTTATAGTTAAACTTATCCGTTTACACATATGCACGTCACAATCATTTACCTGCGTTTATCAAAGATTTAAAATATCTGAATTCTCATTTACATTTTAGGAGATTATGTTGACATTTTCTTAAAATTAAGGTACATTCTGTAAATAAAATTGTATATCATAAAATGAGAGCAACTAGGGTTAATGAAGATTGTAAATTTTGTTAAGTTTAGCACACGTGAGGAAGGAGATTTTATATACGTGTAAAAAGGTAACTTCTTCGATAGAAACAATTTATTCAGCAAAGTTAGAAAAAGTATTATATAGTTTTATTACATGTACTAAGTGGGTATTTTTGTCGTCCATTAATTTAAAAATATTTTAGTAAGAGCATCGATCATGTTGGCCTTTTTTTATGAATCGATCGATTTATCTGTTGAAGATATTAGTCTTACTTATAAACTTTGAATACATTAAAATATGTTTTTGAATTATTGTTGTCATGAATATTGACAGGTGTTCTAATGTGATAACACAAAAATAGCTCTTGTCCTAGATAATATTGTGATTCAATATATTTCTATTTCATGTTGATACAGAACTACATGTTCTTGCCTTAAATGATACTTATTTTTATACTATTTTTCAAGAAACAATATCGAGTATTCTGTACTGCCAAAAAAATTTGTACTTTGAAGCATATCTTGATACAACAATATTTATAAAGAAAAATTTATAATTTTTACATCTATTTATTAGTATTATTTGAAAAATAATGTAATTGTACCATCAATATATACCAATATGTACCAAATGTAATATAATGTGTACTTATAGGAATTTATTTGATTGGTATTGATAATAAATATTAACATTAATAATAAGAGTACGTTTTTATGAAATTATGTGAAAGCGCATGGTTTTGTTAAAATAGTGTTCATAAATGCCTATATTAAAATTCTATTTTGTGAATATTTCTTTATTCTGATAAAAAACGAATAAAGTACGTCTATTACAGATTTGGTGTCGAGGTTGATTAATGGAAATACTACTTATTTGCAATTCAAATGTTTTATTTTCGTTTACAGATAATAAACAGACGAATACAGATTTTACAAATTAGTTTTGCATGGATCCACAAGAATGACACATGCAAGATTTCACCATATATATGTGCAGATTAATGCGCAGAATCATTTTCAACGAATGGTTCTATTAAATTAAACAGCTAAATTAAATTTCATAAAAAATAAGACATTAGAAAAAAAAATGGGTGATGACGCTGTTGTCAAATGATTCTGCGATTGCTTTTGCACAATATCTTTGTCAAACATTAATGCACAGACTTTATACATTAAATCACGTTGAAATACTCAATGCGGTACATTTTCATTGGTAGGATCCTATTATTATTACTTGTGTCTTCAGACTTTAAAAAGTTTCATCTCCTATTTAGGACCCATCGCATATTTTCCTGATTATATACAAAGTAAAGTGCAAAATATTTGTCCCCTTCTTCTCAAACAAACGATATCTTTCATTATTATTTAATATTGTTTGTTATATATAAAATCTTATTGTTTTCATCATGCTGCTCTACCCTGCGAGTGAGTAAATTATTATTTAAAAAAAAAAAAAAAAATAATAATAATAATAATAATAATACAATGTTTGTTTCGAAAATATTTTGCAAAAGATTAAAAATCTGTTTAAATTGTAATCGGTGCTTTTTACATTCTATAAACAAATGCTAACATAACACTTAAAGCTCGTAAATAAATAAGAAACGTCATCTGTTTCTTGAATGTTAAATTTTTCAAGAGAACAGAGCCACTTGATTTAGGTACAATTTGATCACAAACGATATATTGCTGAGTGAGACTTATGAAAACATGAACAGCTAAAATTATTGAGAAAGACCTGCTTTGAATAATTGCTTTCAATGTTTTCTTAATTTATATTATACATACATATTTTTACTTTGGACAAATAATTTTGAAACCATTCTTTAGATCTAATTTACATTTTATATGGTAAAAAAAACGCTATATCAATAGCTAAAATTTTATTTTTCATTCCTCTAAGCTACTTATGATTAGCAGGATGAAAAATTTGAAATAGCCTTATTTTATTAGTAATCCATAAATAAATTTATATTGCTTTATTAAAATTAAGAATTAATCGAGTGAATATAAATTAATTAAAAATCATATACAAATTAATAAAAATATAAAAAAAATTAATCAAAAGTAATATAAAGTTCTAGTATTGATTTTCTCTCATAATGTTTACTTTAAACTTTAACTTAAGATTCTAGAACAATCTCAATGAAATATGTTTAAAATACGTTTTTACAAAGAAAAAAAATATGGCTACTTAGTTTCAATGTAGCTCTGTCCTCTATCCAAGATCACACCGTATTCGAGTGATCATGTGGAAGAGCTTTCTTTTATTTCTATCAATCTTTTCTAAATTTCGCATTTTATAGAATAATTTCACAGTATATATATATATATATATATATATACTCACTTGAATGTAATTGCGTTTGGTCATGGAATTTGCTAACGTACTATTTTTGTCTATTTTATGAATACTTTTATTACATTTTCTAAAATAATTAATTCTTATTCAAAATATCAAAAAAAATTACATAAAATTATCAAAAATTTTTGTTAATTTAAAAAAAAATGTAAATCCATTTTGATAAATCTGCATTGCTTTAAAGAAAATTAATAAAAGATTAGTAACAGTAACAAAAAGAGTAAATTTTAATCTATGAAAAGATCCATGCCAAACGTCCTCAGATGTTTTTTTGTTCATTCTAGCCTCGCTTTACATTTGAATGTCGTCTAAAATTACATTGATAAGAAATTTAATTTCTGATTTATCAATCAAGTAGCATGGCTGTTTCTATTTCTCCTCATTGTTTTTAGAAGTAAATTTCTTGTATTATTTAAGAAATATACTAAGAAACAAAGGAATTGACAAAGCTTTTTTTCTTCAATTATTTAAAATATTAAGAAATATACTAATAAATGAAGGAATTGACAAAGCTTTTTTTCTTCAATTATTTAAAATAATGTTTAGATAATTTTTTATATTAAATATATTTTTGTTTTGAGCATATTATTGAATTAAAATGGCAAACTATGATGCTTGCTATGTATTTTGATACACATAGAACTTTTTAAACCATAATTATACTCACTGTAAACTTATCTGAATAGATTATGTAATTATAATATTAAAAATTATTTTCCAATGTAACAGCCTTTGATATTTCTAATAAAACTACATGGGACCCTCTATAAGACTAATCTTCATTGTACAATAATAAATGCTTCTTCCAAGGAAAAGAAGCGCAAGAAGGAATGCACCTAAAATGAAATGCATTTTTTATTTAATAATGTTCTTGATTTTCATTTAAAATATTAATCAGAAAAATTTTAATGATTACAAAAATTTTTTTTGATTGAATTAAAATATTAATCCATGACTCACAATTTTACTCTAAAATTTGTATTAATAACTAGAAGAAAATGACTTTTGTAGTATTTTATTAACAACTTTTTACGAATTGTGAAAGATGGTTTAATTTTTTGTTTTTAGAATAAATAGTAAATGAAAATGTTAAAATGATTAACATTTTCTATGCAGTAACATTTAATGTACTCACCGACATAAGCAACGTAAATTCCTCCGTTGGCCTTTACAAGCGAGTATGTACCCACCTTTAAAAAAAATCATAGAAATTATTATATAAAACTTTTAACCATAGTAAAATGGTTAAAAAATATTTTAATGTTTAAAAGAAAAAAGTTATTAAAAAAATAATTTAGTAAAGTTTATAGTATTAAAAAGTTTTAAATTATTAAACAATTACAGAAATGATATTCATTATCATTTCTCCTTCCTGCAATTTATTTTGTTGTTATCTGGTTCGGGAAATTACGGCAACATTTTAGATCAATTAGTATCTACTTTTCTATAACTTAATGTTTAACCACGCTAAGATAACACAGATTTTTGTATATTTTACTTTTTCTAAATAAAAATAAGGAAAATAGTTCTTTACTATATATAATTATAGAAAAATTGTATTAAATGGTTTAAAATCACTAGATGACAAACTGTACAATTTAACATGTTAATTATAATACGCAATTAAATTATATTTACCGTGACAGCTATTCCAAGAATCAAACTGATAACTCCAAGAATAATAAAAAGGATTCCGCGTCCTCGTGCAAAGTCAGGTCCAACAGATGATACTTTTCGACAATGTGGACAACGCGCCAAAGCATTGTTTAATGTATTAAACTGAAAGATAAATAATTTAAGATAGATAATTTAAGATAATAAAGATAGATAATATATTAAGCTATTAAATCCGAAGAAAGAAAGTTCGGGACGTCACAAGCATTTCCATATTTTTTAGGATAACTAGAAAAGGATCTTCTGAGGATCAACCCCAATTCATCGTTTTTTTAATTTTATAAAAAAAAATTTATTATTATTTGATTACCTGGTCTTATAAAATTTTTAGTGAAAGTACATTTAGGTAACTTATTAATTTTGTAAAAAAATATTAAGCTTTACAGTTCTATTAGTTTTTTAACAAGGTATATTAATTTTATTCTTACCAAAAATGTGTCATGACAATGAGCACAGCAAACCCTGCACATTCCAGGCATGGATAAGACTGGAGGTGTCACTGGACTTGGGGCCAGATTAATAATTCGTTTACAATTAGGCCTTGGACAGGCAATCCTTTGTGATGAACTTTTGCAAATAAGAAGGCAATTGCAAGGGCAACGTACGTATTTCTTTCCAGGAGGAGCATTTTTAATTGGCTAGCGTAAAAATAAAAGGCAAAATTAAACAGAGTATTCAACTTTTCTAACATAATTATAAATAAAATTAAACTTACAGTAGCTTCATTGCATTGACTACATTTAACAACATGCTGATCTCTTTTACCAGAAATGTCAATCATAGCTTGACATACTCGACAGGTAACCATGTGCATACTACCCTGACTAGCTTGATAAGATGGTGGAAGCTCATCAGGTCCGATAGGAGCCACAGTATTAACTTGTTGTTGTGGTTCAACTCCTATAAATTTAAATTGAAGTATTATATTTAAAAAAAAGCATGAAAACTGATTTAAGTGAAAATGATTTTATTTAAGAAAATTTTGTATTAAAATAATTCAGAATAAGGTAAAATAAAAAAAATCTTTTGATGCATGAAAACAATTAAAATGATGAGCTTATATACATTTTATTTGATTAAAAGAATAATCAATCAAGCTTTTTATCAATGTGATAAAATATTATTAACAAGCCTTAAAAATAGATATATAATATAAATATTACATAAACCTTAATTATAATAAGTTTAACTTCCTAAATGAATGTAAAATATCATATTACTTTACAAGTCAATGTAATAAATTTTAATCTTTTATGAATCATAAAAACAAGAAGCATCTGACTATTACTACTATAAGTGCTAAATTAATCTCAATCTTTTCATTACTTCTTTGAAAATAAAAAAAAACAATAATTTTTATAACTTAATAGTTAATCAATTATTGGATTAAATTAATGATATAAATTAATGTTAATATTTTTAACTAGATTTCAGTTATTTGTATATCATCATCATCAGATGTAAAAAAATATAAATATTTCTTTGCATTTTATTAAGTTTTCTCTATAAAAGTGAATTTGAAATTTATCATTCCTCTACTACTATGATTATCAACCCATTTCACAAACTATAATTTTCATTGCTCAGTGAACTACATTCCGATTATAAAGACTGCAGTACCTACTACCCCATCAAAAGTAATAATTCATCAAAGCGTATTCTCCCAGATCACATCTGTCTTGTTTATACAAAATTTAATCCAAATCATAAATCCACATCATTGTCAGGCTACTGTACTTAAAACAAACAAACAGAGTCGCCTGACGGGGCGCCCCACGACCATTTGGGTGAGTATAAAAGGAAAAGGTAGAGAAGTTTTCTTTACCTGCCACCTCACTGCTGCTGTAGTTGACCGTTTCATTTCTGAGGAGCGGCTGCCGCTCGTTGCCGTCACCCATGTTTCTAGACGATGGTGTTCTTCTTCCACGAGAACGATTACTCCTCTCCTCGCCTCCTGCAATTGACAGAAACGCAGATGACGAGTACTGTAATGTTGAAAACGAAGGGGGAGAAAGAAGGACGGAGAGAGTCGGATATACAAGTACAAAGGCTTGAAAAAAATACGCACACAATGAACGCTGTGCCGTTGTACGACACCTCGCGTGATCTTCTAGGCGATACAAACTCCCTTTTCCCGTTTTCCTCGCGCTACTTCATAGTTTCCGAAAGCCGCTCCTCTCCCTCGACGACGATGTTTTTTCTCTCGTGCCTGCACGAACTAGCGGAGACGAGAGATTTCTCCTGCTGACTGGAGAGCTTTCGATGGTGTACAGCCTGCGCAAGTTTGTGTGCGTGAAAAACACTGTGATTGGATGATGAATCAGAATCACATCATGAAAGCACATATAGCTATATACAAGCACACATATAAGTTCTACGGTTGTATGGTGCGTGGGAGAAAAATATTTATGAAATTTCGCATTAGGTTAGTTGCTCTATGACTGTAACCTTGACGGTCAATTGGGTCAATAATGCTTTAGAAAATAATATAATGAAGTTTTGTTGTCTCAATATTTTTAGTTTTTAGTTTTTTTAATATTTAAATATATGTTTTTGAAATAATTTTATGTTTTACTTAGCGATACCATTTATTTAAATAGAGATTAAATTAAATGTTTTCAATTGAATTTGTCAGATTACATGAACTACTCCTTCGTTTGACAGTTATCGGAAGTAGAGAATTCACCTCTCTCCCCCCTCCCCCCGCTCCCCTCAAATCCTGCAACATTACTAAAAAAAAAAAAATGTAATAATGCTCTTTCTATTTCCTCCCTTTTAACTGTTTTTTGGCCAAACAATTAAAATTTTCAAATTTCTTTAAATGTAATAGCGGAAGAAATTAAAATATGCTCGGAGGAATTGTTCTATGTATTTATTTTACAATTAGCATAATTATATTTTGGGTAATAGTGAAAAGAAATTTTGCAAACTTTTTTAATTTTTTGTTGGAAAAACTAAAACGGAGGAAATATAAAGAAGAGCATTATTGAATGGAGGAAATGAAAATACGTCGATTTGCATTTTTTTTTTAAATCACAATTTTGCAGGCTGGGGTGAGGGAAGGAGGTTGGGGAAGGGGGTAAAAGAATTCACTCATCGCAAAAAAAAAAAAAAATTGCAAAACCTATTTTTGCAATGTTCAATATTTTGAACTTCGTGGTTGTCAGTAATAATTTCGTGCGAAAAACTGCGAGAGGAACACTAGCGGAACAGAACCGTAATAAGAATACCAGTGGAACCCTTATATATTTGGTATTGGAGGTACTTTTGGGTTTTTATGGTTTTTTTTACTTGTGTTTTCATTAGAAATTTCGTATTCAATCAATTTTTAGTTTTTAATATCTAAATTTTAATATTTTAATTTTTTAAAGTCTGGAAACGCTTGCTCTGTTCAAGCGCGTGCGCAGACGAGTGCTTCCTCCAGTAGTATATGCTCTAAGGTGGAACGAGAACCGGAGCAATGTCGGAGCAGTGGCGGACGGTGTAGTGTCAGTGTTATATTAGGTAAACCGTGGAGAAACATCCTGAGTGTGGAAAGTTGTAGATTCCGTCAGATTCTTGCTGCGATTGGCTAGCTGAACTATTAGGATATTAGGCTACACTTTGTAAAATTGTCGCTGGGGCCTTTTGTTTTTGTAAAAATATTACTAACTGTAAATATTGTTATTGGAGTCTTAATTACCTAATTGATTGATTAGACCAGAAGTTTGTGTACTTTTTGTAAAAAATTAGAACAAAAGTATATTAAATAATAGTTTATTTTGTAAAAAATTGTTTAACAAATGCTAAATGTTTTCATGTAGTGCTTCTTTTTATTTCGAATCGTTAGATAATAGTAGAAATAAAGTGTTCGTATCGATGATCTTGATTATTCTAATACTTAAATTTTTTAAATCTGTAGGCGAGTATTAGCGAAAGAAACTGGCGCGAAAGCAGACGGGTACTAAATGATTGACCAAGCTAACCTCAATGAAAACGTTCATGAGTGGAGCGTTGCTGCGAAATAATTTGCACACGGGAAGATGCCCCCAAAATGTAAATTTCAAGAAGGTACGTGCTATTTTTTTTTTAAATAATAGCTTTAAGGATAGCTTAATCTTTTGTTGCTTTTAAAGACTGGGTTATTTTTTCCGCCTTGTAAACAAACACTGTAGAAGCCGGTGTGAGCACAAGCGTTTGTTTACAAATTTTTTTTTTTCTTACATGTGTGAAAATATACATGATTCCCGTAAAAGTATTTTGCTTATTTAATGTATGTTTGTAGGTGAAAAAGTTTTATGCTTCCATGGTCCACTTATCTATGAAGCTAAGTGTTTAAAGTCTTCCTTTTCAAAAGATGAAAAGCAGATAAAGTATTACATTCACTATGCTGGTTGGAATAAAAAGTTAGTTGATTTAATAACTTATTTTTTTATAATTTTATAGAATATTTTTATCCATCAATATTAATTAAACTTCTAAATTTACAGTTGGGACGAATGGGTCCCAGAAGATCGAGTGTTGAAATTTAATGATGCTAATGTCCAAAAACAAAAAGAAGTACAAAAAGTACATGAACAAGCAAGCAATAAACAGAATAGAAAAAGTGGTGGTACCTCAAAAGTTCAAGGAAGAAGAAGTGAAGGTAGTCGTGATAAAGAAAAGGATAGTGACAGTAGAGCAAGTACTCCGGTAGCTCTTTTAGAAAGAACACCTAGTCGTGCCAGTAAAACTGGAAGTGCACTTACTCCAACGTCTTCAAGCGATTCACCACTGGAGGCACCACGCAAAAAACGAGGGTACATTTTTATTTAATTTATTTATCCAAAATAGCTCTTTTTACAAAGTTTAGTACAAGAAATTTTACATGAAAAAAATGTTTATTTCAAATTTTTAGGCGACCAGAGCCTTCGGATGATTTGGAGGAGTATGTCATCAAATCAGAAATTCGTATTACAATGTCTGAAGAACTGAAATGTCATCTTATAGATGAACATGATGTTATTGTTAAACAGAAGAAATTGCCTTCTCTACCTATGAGTATTACTATTGAAAAAGTTTTAACTGATTACGTTGAATCAATTGAAAATGGCAAACTTGAGGGTGTTAGCAAGTAAGTAATAGATTTTACCTAGACTTATAATTACACTAGTACATTGTGCAACAAGGGGAGAAAATGAGCTATTTCTAGCGAGGGTGAGGTATCCAGCACGAGTCGGAATCGAGAGCACCCGAGAAAGAGACGAGTGCGGAAAATACCTCACCCGAGTCTGAAATAGTTTTTCTCCCCGTGTTACACACCGTGTTTTTGTCAACGAGTGCATGAAAAGCCCTCATTTGGTGTTAGAAAGTTGGATAGATGATCGTGCATTTCAAATCGTACACAGAAATCGTAAAAAATAGTTTAAAACAAAGTAAAAAAATGAGGGCCATTTCCACCAAATTAAAGTTGTATTTAATTTGCAATTTTCAGAGAAAGTGCTGCAGAAATAACAAAAGGTATTAGAGAATATGTCAATGTTTCGATTAATCTTCAACTTTTGTATGCCTGGGAAAGACCACAATTTGAAGAAATGGTTCCAGAAGATTCTGACGTTTTACCAACTAATTTGTATGGTCCTTATCACCTACTGAGATTATTTGGTACGTATTTAAGTGAATTTCCCAAAATTTAAAAAGTTAATTTTAAAATAACCTTATTAATTGATTTTACAGTGAAACTAGGTGACATGTTATCATACACGTTATTTGATGAAAAAAGCATTCAACTTTTGTTGACACATTTTCAACATCTTTTACAATATTTACAAGATAATAGTGCTACACTTTTCGATTTGCGTGATTATAAAGATCCTTTGCCAGATTATCATCGAAAGTTCTCAAAATAAATATGCAATGAATAAATTAGGATTTTATAAACAAAAAAGGCTGTAAAATATAGATATTTTTTATCTTTTTTAGTACTATGAAATTCTATTTTCTTTTATAACTTCAATTGTATTTGTACAAAATACTTTATTTTAGATATATTTAAACGTGATCAACTTTCAAAGGTGATTTTCTGATTATTCCAATAAACAGGTATATTAGAAACAAAATTAAATATGTAATAACGTACGTATTTAAATTTTTTGCGATATATTTGTAAAGAAAGGTCATGAAAATAAGAAACGTTTCTTCTAATTAATTTTCTATTTCGTTTTAGTATAAATATTCGTGTTCTGTAAAACGCCTATTTATTAGTACATTTACAATGTAAGTCAAGTTTTCAATTATATTAAATTTCGATAATAGAATTTAAGGTTTTATACACAGCTTGTTGACTGACTATCATTCAGTTATATCCGTGACCATTGTAAATTATTATAAATGACTACTTATTAAAAAAATTAAATATGATAAACTTATGATAAATAAAAGATTTATTAAAATCAAGTACTATTTTCCATTAAATCAACCTTATAATACGATTTTTGTTTTTAAGTTTTTTATCTAAAAAAGTTTGACTTAATTTGTATTTAATGTTCTTTAGATTTTTAGAAAAATTTCAATTACTTGGTAACGCGCCAAAATCAACACTCTGCTGACGTCATACTCTTTCAGTCACGTGATCTAAAATAGCTTTCCAAGGGAACCTTTTATGAAGTCAATAGTTTCGTTGATTATAAATTTTTTATTCGTTTCGATTTTTCAGGGTCTTTTAATTTTTCAGACCGTTTCATCAAATTTGGAATTTATGTATTGATTTGCATATTTAATGATGGAACGAATAATTTATACTCTACTTGTTCTTTAATTGTTAATAAGAAAAAGTTTCAAAAATGCAGAAATAAATTCTTCTATTTAAAAAAATTGAAACATTTTTTTGCTTATTTTATCGTCAAATATCATTAGTAAGTTGATTGCGATAACTTTTACGCATGTCCAAGGTCTAAGTTACTCGATCTTCTTAAATATGCGTTTAGTTTTGGCGTGATTTAGATATGCGTTGTTACGTATACATTTGTTTTTTAAGTCGAAATTCAAAACAGTTTTTTCTAAAACGCAGTTTTTAAATTATTAAAGGTTTTTATTAATTACTTATAGTATATTATTATATGCATTATTACTGATTAATTTTGAATAATTATTTTTAAAAAAATTATGAAATCATATTATTTTTGAATACGTAATTAATTATAAGAAAAGATGATTTGGGTACTTCATATTATTTATACAAGCCCAGTTAACTGAAAATCTACTTTCTCTTTGCCAATAATTTCACAATCGGACTAATAGACGCATTACAAGAAAGTTATATTAATATTCTTCTATTCCTAAAAATAAGTTACAAATTTTTTTATAATATACATAATTTATATAATGATAATCATAAATCATAAATTATTAATTAACTTTACTGCAGAAATTTTTTAAGTAGTTCTGAAAACGGGAGAATATTGAAAATAAAGAATGTAAGTTAAAGTACATATACAAATTTTTATGTCTTTTCACTGCCAGTTCTAATTAATCGATTTTCTATTTATGTTCTGCTTCTTATTTTCAATTATTGATCAAAATATGTTTCCAGGTAAAATAAAATGAATAGAATAAAATGAAAAATAAAATTTTAAAAGTTTACATAAAAGGGAAATGATAAATATTTCAACTTCAGTTTGAAGCTTTGAATCATACTTTTTTAACCAACCTATATTGAAAATATTATATTTTCAATTTGTTTACAAAACAGAGTTTGCATATTTTAAAGTTCAATAGTACATAAATATATAAAACAAATAACAGTTTTACCGACCTTCCGAGACGCAACAAAGGTTGAAAAAAAAAATGTTGACAAAGTTCCCGAGATAAAGCGAACAATAGATCTATAAATAATTTGCGTCTGACTGGATTCAGTATATATCTACTTATTATGCACATTGCATGTAAATGTCCTTGTTGTCTTGTAATAAAGAATAAACTTTTGCCTTATTTTTTTTTCATCATTTCTCCGCTTGCGCAAGGCTGAATACTTTTTTAAACCCAGTTTAATCAACCCTAATTGATGGTATTCGCTGTGTAAGATGTAATTAACTCATGGGCATCCTTTCTAAAAGCATCGTACGTTCGTTGACTACCTTATTGTGCTCGTATTTTTTGTAAGTAAACAGTATTGATGAGACGTTTTATTTAACGAGGTATTAGTAGAGGTAACGAAAGTCATCAAAATTCTTTAAATTCTTATCAGATTTAATTATGTATTTATCTCGATTTTTTTCTTTGTTTAAGAAACGCTAATGAAGAGACTTCTATTGAATATTTTTAAAATTTACATCTTATTTTTATTTTTCGCCTTCTTCTGCAAAAGCCAAATTATTATTATAATTTTGCAAAAAAGATCTAAAAAGTTTGCATACTTACAATCGCACAAAAAGATTTTTAAGATATAAAAAAAAAGAAACGTTATAAAATGAAGAATCTTTTGTAAAGCAGACCTTGCATAAAGTTTTCGTATAACAAGGGCTATCATCCTACGCAAACTATAAATATAATAAAAAAAAAAAAGAAAACGTGCCTCATGTAAGTCGCCGAGGGGGTGAGAAAAAATAGTTTCATAAAATGGTAATTTGTTATCATTCCGTACTAAAACTGCATTCTATTAATATCCAGCGCAAATACCACTTTCCTTTTGTTAAAAGGCTTGCGATAATAAGTTACGTTGGAAAAACACTTAATATTAAACGTGCGATTAAACATTTGAAACAAACTATTCCTTTAACACTCGAGGCTTAATTTATGTATATGCTCGAAATGCAAATTGGATATTTATTATTCGAATTATATAATTAGTATACAAGATCGCGTTTAAAAAATGCAAAGCGCCTGCTGCAACTTCCTCGTTGGATCGGAAAACATTTTTCAACGAGTGCAATGAAAGCAAATTCGAAATTTAGGTTGGCAATTAAAGGCGATCAAAGAAACAGCAACTGGATCTAATAATTCGTCCGCGGCGGGATGTGATGGTTGTATTAATACCACTGATTTTTCAGTAGTAATGGTCGGAGACGGGTAGACTTTAAATTGCATTTTAGTGGGTCAAGAGGGAGGAAGTGTCGCTATAATAAAGCATAGCGTTTTTGTCTGGCAAAAATCGGCAAAGTTTATGCTGGATCTATTAGATCAAGTTAAAAACGTAACTTTTTTACCAAAATGTTAATGGATGCTAATTTCGCTCTAATTTTAGACACGTACAACGCGAGCGAGTTTCGCTTGTGCCCTAATCTTTTTTTGGATAATCGCACGCTCTTAGCGTCGTATCGTTAAAAATTGATTTAAGTATAAATTAAAAATAGATTAACGCGGCAACGATCGAGGCGTTAAAAATAAACTAGGCATTTTCTCGTAAAAAAAAAAATCAGCGACCAAAATAGAGAAAATTCCAAAAAACACAATAAATCATGTTTCAATAATAAGCTATTAGAAGAACGTCAAAGTATCCCAAGTTACATGTAGTTATTTATATATAAAAAAAAAAAAATCGTTATTAACGCCAAGTTTTTCCTCCCCCGAAAGCGGCTTTCCATTTCCGTCAAGCCGTCATCGGCCTATCAAGAAAAAAATCTCAGGCAGTCGAGCAGGCAGCGAGTATACACACAGAGCTATGTAACACTCGAGCCAAAGCCAAGGCAGCGGCACCAGCTCGGCCGACTCCGTCACGCACTTACACATCTTCAAAGACTCTCTTGTACCTACGGTGTGCAGGCATTATACTCCTCAATCTACAAACATCGAGCCTGCGCTGCGCGACTCGGCCGACTCTCTCGGTTCTCTCGGCGCACACTCGGTGTCGGGACGGGCTGGCTGGCTAACTGGCTCTCGCTCCCGCGGAGGCACAATCTGCGCGTGCTTCTCGAGCCAGGCACAGGCTTCGGAGACCGTCGTCGTGTGTGCATGTGCGTGTGAGAGAGTGCGCGAGCGCGGCTACGTCTTCGACAGAGGGAGAAAGAGAGAGAGAGAGAGAGAGAGAGAGAGAAAGACAGAGAGTGAAAAAAGAGTCCCTCAATCGCCGCCTCCTCGCGGCCGGGAGTGCTCTGAGGAGCTGCTGAGCAGGAGCTGGAGTGTCGGCGGCCAGTGAGGCAACATGGCGGACGTCGAGCTCAACATCGACAGCCTGATACAGAGGCTGCTGGAAGGTACGGAAGCCGAAGTCGTCGTCGCCTGCGCGGGGGAGAGGGAGAGAGAGAGCTGCGCGACCTCCGCCCGAGCTCAGCGCCAGGCCCCTGAAGAGGTCGGAACCTTCGCCGAGGCCTCCAACGCAGCTCTCTTCTCTCTCTCCCTCGCACGCACGAGCCGCGAGAGAGTCCTTTTTCGTTTGTACGTGTAGGAGAGATATACCCGACTGTCTTCGATTTCTTTTTTTCCTCAACGAGGAGCAGGTGGCTCCTGTTCCCGAAGTTGTCATGCACTTTTTGAGACATGACCCGCTGCAAGTACAGCGGGATTTTTTGTTTCTTGTGGGAAGATTTTTGTAAGGAGTTCTCCAGCCTTTCGAGAGAGCTCCGGTGCTTTTTTTGACGTATCGACGTTCGCATTTGCTTTTCTCGGATCGTGCCGTTAAAGTTTTTGACGTATCTGTGTGTTGAGGCACAACAGAGAGAGAGATGTTACATTTAGTGGTGTGGATCAATATTGAACACACACAGCAAGTGTTTTGTTTCCTTTATTAAAGAGTTTTACACACTGATTAGAGAGAGTCTTTATTTCACCACTGGCATAGTCTTTAGCTTAAACTTGAGCTTCTGTCGAGGGTTCTATTATATTTAGATACAATTTAAGCTTTACTATAGCTGGAAGTACTCTTTAGTATTTGACAAACTGACAGTTTTAGAATTAAAAGATACTAGAATGTTTCTTAACACTCAAACATATCTTGTCAAACATTATTTTAGGTCTGTTATATTCATTGCTTCAAGGTAATTGTTTTGAAACATGTTTTTCACTTGTTGCAATGATTGCTTAGCTATTATTATGAAAGGTTTTAATTGTTGAAAAGCTGTTTTTCAATAGAACAAAATATCATCTGTCAAATTATTTTGATGAAACTTCTTTGATACTGATTAAAACAAAAACTTGAAAATTAAAAGTACATTTTCAAATTTTTGTTTTTTAAATGCAGCGGTGCCAATGTTTATGTCCAACAAAGATAATTTTGGTAAAGTAGTTTCTTAATGGACAATTATCATTCCTCTAATTCTACAGCCTTGCAAAAATAAAAATTATTATATTAATGTTCAAATAAAAAAAGCAGTCCTTTCCTCCTTACTCACGACATTTCATTGTTTTTTTCTTTTATTCATGAGACAAAAAAAGCAATATTTCTGTTTTCTTCTTTTTCTCATGGTACTTGCACATGGAACATTTATGGTAAAAGCGTACCAGGCCCAGAAAGAAAACCAAAATCAACCAGTTCAGGTTCAGACTCAGAAGAAAGCCAAGCTTAAAGATATTTTTTCTTCGGATTTCGTTGGTACGCAAAAAAATTAAGAAATCCAACGTAGCCCTTTACTTAGTTGCGCTATACATCCTTCTGCCTTATATATCACTCTGTTATTTCTTGTGCATGTATGAAGACTTTGTTTCCAATTGGTTAATTTGTCAATTAAAGAAGCTCTCCAGCGTAAGCTACAATGATTGTTCCTTGAGCACTGAGACAGTAATTTACATCTTCATGTCTGTATCACCTTATATTTTGTACCTGTATTTATTAGTAATATGTATAGAAAAATATACATTTTAGAAATTGAATGTGTAATTAAATAATTAAATTTGTAAAAGTTATCAATTGTTACAAAATATTGCATCATGTTAACCTTTAACCTTTTTCTTCAAATAATGTAATACAATATTATGTTAATCTCATAATTTTGTGTGTACAGTAAAGTAAATCATATTGAAATTGACAATTATTCAGAGAGACTTATGACAAGATTTGATGATGTAGTAAACAATAAATATATAAATTAATTAAAGAAACATTCAATTTCTTTAATATTTTTTTCTTTACTGCTTTGATTAATGAAGTCATTAAAATTGGTTGGTATTATCATCAGACAACAATCCAGTTATCCTTTAATGTTCAAATTGTCATCAATTTAAAATGTACCCACAAATCAAATTGTGCTTTCAAAATAATAAATTAAATACAAAATGAACCATAAACTTCAGTATTAAAATTACAAATTAAAGCTTTTCAGCTTTCTTTTTCCAGAAATATTTGTCTGCTATTGGATTAGCCTTGGTGGTGTTGATTTTTCCAATAGCCATCGTGATAGCAATTCAAGCGTGTAGTGAAGTCCTTTATGGTTGCTAGTAAACTATAAATAACTGATGGTACCTGCTAGCAAAGACTTGTATGCATTCTAAGCACTTTGTAAAAAGTGCATTTATCATTTATTAATTGCAGTAGAATTTATTTCATCCAATTTCTATTACAACCAAAATTGGAATCAAAATCCTTTTATAAGATCCTTAATATACATCCTTGATACACTAGAGTAACTTGTAGAACACAATTCCTATTGTTCCAAAGGTAAGCTAAATAAAGAACAGACATTTTTTTGGAATGTAATTTAGAAGAAATAATATTCTTAAAAAAAAAGTTTTTTGTTAGAAATGCTAATATTCAACAGGCATAAGAACTTTGCTACAGTGAAACACAAATATCTTGGAACAAAGTAAACATGAAAAGATAAGATAAAATGTATTTTGCTTTCAGTTGTTACTTAATGGAAAGTTAATTTAATATAAATGAAAAAATCATGTCTGTTCAATGAGGTAAAAACTTTGTGTAAGATTTAAATTTAGAAGTAATTGGTACATGTAAAAATGTATGTAGAACTACGCAACACTGTTTTATAACTATTTTTTTTTTATTGCACAGTGAGAGGATGTCGACCTGGCAAATCTGTCATCATGACAGAGGCTGAAGTAAGAGGCCTCTGCTTAAAGTCAAGGGAAATTTTTCTTCAACAACCAATTCTTTTAGAGCTTGAAGCACCTCTGAAGATTTGTGGAGATATACATGGGCAATATACTGACTTACTGCGACTGTTTGAATATGGAGGCTTTCCACCTGAGGCAAATTATCTGTTCCTTGGAGACTATGTTGACAGAGGCAAGCAGTCGTTAGAAACAATATGCTTGTTACTTGCCTACAAAATCAAATATCCTGAGAACTTCTTCCTGTTAAGAGGAAACCATGAATGTGCAAGTATAAATAGGATATATGGCTTTTATGATGAATGCAAACGTAGGTATAACATTAAACTCTGGAAAACCTTCACGGATTGTTTCAACTGCTTGCCAATTGCTGCTATCATAGATGAAAAAATATTTTGTTGTCATGGTGGACTTAGTCCTGATCTCCAGGTAATTACCAATACATTTAAAATTAATACTGTTTTTCTACTATTTAAAAGTATTAAATATTTTTGCAAGACTTTGCTAAATATCGGAAGATTAAATCTATCAAATTTATAAAGATTTACTTAGTTTAAAATTCATAACTTTAGATGTTGAAACCATTAGTAAGAGAATTAAAATGCCTATTACTCATGTTATGAAAAACATTTGCAAACAGGGTATGGAACAGATTAGACGAATCATGCGCCCAACAGATGTACCTGATACTGGTCTTCTTTGTGACTTACTGTGGTCTGATCCAGATAAAGATGTCCAGGTATGTTTGTGTAAATATTTGTTTTTGACTTAAATATTTCAAATAGTAAGTTTCAGTTTACTTTGATTGATTATTATAAAAATATTGATTCTTTTTGTTTACTTTGTTTGCCTTTAATTTTAGAAAATGAAAACAATTTTTAGTTTATTAAAACTTTTTTTTTATTAAACAGTTTACAATTGAATTCTGATTTTGAAAATATTAAAAAGTGAATACTTTGATATTTTGTAAATTGTTTTATAGGGTTGGGGAGAAAACGACAGAGGAGTCTCTTTCACCTTTGGACCGGACGTGGTGTCAAAGTTCCTGAATCGTCACGATATGGATCTGATTTGCCGAGCGCATCAGGTCGTCGAAGATGGCTACGAATTCTTCGCGAAACGACAGCTGGTCACCCTCTTCTCCGCCCCCAATTACTGTGGGGAATTTGACAACGCCGGTGGCATGATGAGCGTCGATGAGACCCTCATGTGCAGCTTCCAGGTGAGAGAGAATTGCGTAACTTCTTAAGCCTCTCTCTCTCTCTCTAACTTTCGTACCGACTTCTTGCTATTAATAGACGGCACGAATTTTGAGAGTTCTAAAATTAAGACGTGTAGTAACATTGAAATTTAAAATTGTGAAAATTAAAGGAAGGACGGGCATATTAGGCATGAAAAATTGCCCTCAGGCATGTATCAAAAGTAGGAAGAGAAGTACGATTTATACACGATTGTTTTGTCAGATTTTTTGATTTTTTATGTAAATTTAATTTTTGTTCGCTTGATAAGGTAGATAGATATGTATTTCTTTCTAATGAGGTCATGCTGTAAGATAAGATGTCGTGTTTATTTTACACATTATATTTAGTTTTGTCTGTCAGCAGAATACAAATTCAAAACAAGATATGTTTGCAAAGATAAATTAAATTATTATTTCGTTGCATTTATACTATGAAATAAAATGAAATTTAAACTAGTATTAATATTCTCAAAAAAGGTAGCAATTAATATTTAATCAATAATTTCAGATATTGAAGCCATCGGAAAAGAAAGCCAAGTACCAGTACGGTGGAATGAACGCCGGACAAACAGGCAGTCGACCATCAACTCCACAAAGAAATCCAGCAAAGAAAAAATGACCACCCACGGCAGAGCCTGCATAGCCACAAACACTGGCGTTCTAAAACAGGTGAGCTTGAACTACAGTTTGACCTATTTTTATTTTATTGATTTTTTTCTTACGGGAGAAAATAAAACTGTATCTACATGCAAATGCGTCTTATGTAAAAATCTTACGTTACACGTGGTTGAAGATTTGTTTTTAAACATGTAACGTGAATTTTTTATTTAAAATCTACATTGACTTTCGTTTTTTTAAATATGAATTATTTAACTTGGTTATTTGACCTTAGTAAATCGATATTTAGCTTTACATTCCGTGCCAATTATTTTTAGAAATCATTTGCTTTTTTGAAAGTAAAAACTAATTCGTTTATTTTTCTTTCAGTTACAGGACGTCAAGCTACCAAACTCTCAATGCGATTCGTCAAGCTTAAAGTATGAAAAAATCTATCCCTTCCTTAATTGCATCTTTTTCATTAAAGCGATAATGTGGGCAATCTCACTTTCCTACTTATCAGGAAAACAATTACTTATGCGAGATTGCAAGCTGCAAAATTACATTCATAATTTGTCCATAATGTAGAACTTCCTTCGCAAAGTTAATCTTTAACGGCATTTTTTTAAATATTAATTTTCGTTCTATTATTTATTGCATATTATTAAAATAATTGTAATTAGCGTTAATACTCTCTCTCAGAAAAAGTTTTCTCGCGTTACAAGCAAATTATTGTTAATGACGAGAATACACCTACAATACACTTACACGCAACACATACAAATACACGAACATGCGTACTCAAACATACACATTTCTTTTTTTTTTATAATTATTACCAGGAAATGGGTAATATTGTGAGGTAACCCAGTATTTAAAAGCATTGATTATTTTGATAGAGTATATATTTCGCTAATTTTAGACTTCAAAGACGAGTGATCAATCGCGCCTTAGTGAATATTTTTCTGTATTTTCCCTATGAATTTAAAAACTAAAATGAAAGGGCAAAATCAAACAAAGCTTAAAGAGATGTTTTTCTCCAATGAAATTGTTGAAAACAATAATCAATTTGGTGACAAAAGTAAAAAATATGTAAATTAATAAATGGCTACGCTGATGCTTTTGTTAACAAAATACGTGATCAGAAAAATAATTATGGTTTGATCAATGAAAAGAATATCTCACTTGTATTGTAAGTGATAATTATTTATAATATACCCACTGTCTACTGCGATAGCGATGCATTGTTGCTGTTCAAGCATTATTCGCAAGGCACACAAACACTTCACTTCAACCGTGTTCTGTTGAATATGCTATATTTCACTGATTTAGAAATCTCAATTATATTATGCACCTATTTAAGGGGAGTTTATAGACGAAATTGTATGATCTACAATTTTTGATAATATATTGTTTTTTAAACCTTTTAATTTTAAAATTTGATTAACTTTATTGAATTTTTAACTTTAAAATACAAATTTTAATTATGAGAAAACGAAAAATGTAAAGAATTTATTTATATTTTTTTAAAACGATAATGTAAAACTTAAATAAAAAAACGTACAGTGTAAATTTGCTTTTAGAATTTTACCTTGTATTTTAATCTGTATTCCTGCTTTATAGCATTATTGAGTACATTGCTACAGCTTTTATTGGTTAAACAAATTTAAAAAAAAGTGAAATTTTCATAAAAGTTAAGAGAAATATTTAGATTTTATATAAATTTATGAATATACTTAGATATTTGACTATAGACGCCCCTCTAACGAAAGGAGTGCCGAATAGCCGAGTAGATAAATAATCTTATTTACTAAGTCGGGGGACGTGAGCATCTAAGGGAATGTGGTTTTGCATTTCTATATACTTACCTCTTAAGCAATAGAAACATTTTGCATCAACGCCGAAGGTCTTCCTGCACGAAGAATAATTTTTCGCTAGAACTAAAAGCTTCATGAATGCTTTCTGCACTTAAATTTTTTTTATTAAGCGATACAAATTTTTTTTTGTGTAGTTGTATTGTAGTTTTCATAAAAATTTTTATTTTAAATAATTTAATTAAATAATTTTAATAATAAATAAAATGTTATGCTACACTGCAATAATAATGCATTGTTTGCTTTTGATTAATTTTTGTATCGTATGTATAAATAACAATATGAACAGTAACAAAAATATATTTTCTGACATTTAAAGAATATGATAAATTTAGAAAGCAATTCTTTCTAATCAGGTTCTAAAAGATTTTTAAAAGATTTTTATTCTTATTTTACTTTTATTTTTGTATTACATTTTTAATAACTTCATTCTAATCTAGTTAATATTGAACAACAAACGTAAATGTTTACGTTAATTTTCAAAAGACTATTGAGTTCGATGTTACTTCTGGATTTGACATTTGTTGTGTGCCTTGTTCCCTGATGCAATCGACTGTAAACTTCAATTTGATTTATAAAATTTTGAAAAAAAAAAATCATTACCTAATCGAGGAGAGAGAAAGAGGGAGACGATATAATAGGGAAGCAGTATTTTTTTAAGTACGGACTGTGTACGGTATTGATTGTCTAATGCCTTTTTAGCTTACACCGTTATATGTTGTTTGATGCTTAGTAAAAATGTTTTTTAGCGAAGGAGTTTCGAAATAATTTCAATGTGTAACAAAAACTTTAGAACATCATCGTAGTTCAGTTTATTCTATAGAATGGTTTTTGTCGCAAGGAAGATAAGTGAACAAAAAGTTATATTGTCATGATGATGGAATAAAAACGATGAAACTGTCAGATCACAAAACTCCTTTTGCATTTGTAGCGTCTCTGTTAAAAATTGTAAGTATTCTATTTTTACGAGAAAAAAGCTCGATTTATATTGCGTTTTGTCAATGGTGAATCTATATATAAATATATATATACACACAGACACACATAGACACTTGTGGGAGCCGAATTTACTTAGAATCTAGAAAAAAATCTGAATTGTTTATAATATTTTAATATTATATTTGTATATTATTGGGGAGCGGAATAAGTTATTATTTTTTGAAAAATTTTATAATGTCAAAAGGTTAATTATTTGCCTTTTTTGTGATCGATTTGCAATAAAATAAATATATAATATATTCTTTGAAACATTTCAAATGTAAGTTAATTTATTTTGTTTTAAAAAATGATCATACGTATTTTATTAATATTTTACTCGAGGCATTAGATTAAGGATTATTTATTTATTTAGAAATTAATTTATTTTTTATTTTAAGAAAATGTAACAACAAAGAAAGCAAATAATACATTTTTAGGCTTGCTAAGACGAGTTTATTTTTTCAAAGTACATTCGAGATTTCATTTTTGCGCTTTATTAGTTTTACGTTTGAATCCGAGATATGTTAGATTTTTTTTTCAAGATTCTAAGCTGGTACTTCAAATTCGTTTTCCCACTTTAAAAAGAAAAATTAAAATACTTCAAAAGAAGATTAAGCAAGAAAAGAATAATACTAAAAAAAGAATTAGAATGAGAGAGAAAGAGTGCATGAAAGAAAAGAGAGAGCGCATCTAACTCTTGCGACTCGGTCGAGAGAGAAAATTTTGTGTCGCGAGAAAGAAAAATAATAATATTATTAATAATAATAAAAGGTAAAAAAACTCACCGTGTAAGAAATATATTGCGCGGTTATATTTGTAAATGATGCGCTTACTGCGATTCGACCAATAACCATACCTTTGTCCACTACCTGGTAGGTTGAAAAATCGAGATTTAGACAAAAGGCGTTGGAAATTGTGAAATTATTGAAAAAAAGAAACATTAATCGTTATAAAAGTAGAGCAGCTTTTGTTCTTTATTATATTAGAAATAGTTGAAAAAATCATGTACAACCGTGAGACGTTCGAATCCCAGCAGCCGCACCATGCAAATTCGATATAAAAAACATCATGAAGATGTACATCTTTGAGATAAAAATTTAATAAACGTGCATATTGTTGTACAATTTGTTGTGTAATTTTATTCTAATTGGTACCCTTTTAATATAAGCGCGTTTTATGTCTGGGAAAAGGAGAAAAGATAAGGTATTTCTATATTTAAGATAAAAATGTCATTTTATAAAATTTTTTTCGTTGATTTTATTTTCAAATAGCAATGATGTGCGCACAGTATTTACATGACGATAAATGTTAATAAATAAAATTTCGTGGGCGAAACTGTACTGTGAGGTTGTACGCGTTATATGCGTCGTTTTTTTTTTATCATTTAGGATGATATTTTTTTTAAATACATCTCACGTTCTGGCAAACTCAGTATTTGTGTAGTTTTTTGTTTGTTCAAATGATGATTCTTAATCGTTTATTTAATGTGTATTGTGTTTACGTTTTCACGTGTTCCAATGCAGGGCGAGGCAGACAACCCCTAGTAGACATGAGCTGAAAAAAAGAATTGCAAAATTAGTAAGTCGTATGCAACATGGCGAATAAATAGGGTAGACAAAATTGGCGTTTCTAAACACTATAGAAAATTCAATGTTTGCACAAGATTGGGTCTTTCACAAATTAAAAATTCGTGTATGGACACTTATTTTTGAAGTTGGTTTGTTACTTCAAAATTCGGCATTGTTTGCTTAGTTTGTAACATTTTAATTTATCTGAATTCACGTAAACGATTAAATAGTAAGAATGTTACGCAACAAGCCAACATAAAAAGTTCAAATTAACAAAACATATTCACATGCCTGTTTGGAAACAAGTAAAACCTTTGGAATTCGCTGTTAGTTCAAGTAACCATACCAAACAATTGACGAAACGCCAATGTACACAATTATTAAACAAAAGGTCAAAGTTTCTATTCTAAGTAACATTCATGTGATGAGTGAAGTAGCGAACGTCGATCGAACAATCGAGGTGCGTCCTTGTTTGCTTTCGTTTTGCAGAAAGGTCCAAAAAAATCAGTAGTGAGAGAATTTGAAAAATTAATCAAAATGATAGACGTGGTGCGATGATTTTATGTTGGAGAAGTGTCTTGTGATTATACGTATTTCGCATAGAGTTGAAAAATGCTGAGAGCAAATTGCAAAAACGCAAAATCATCAGCGTCCAAAAATCTCCAAAAACTTGGTAAAAAAGAAAGAAAGGATCTGAAAAAATGCTTCATTAATATTATATGCATCGAATGGCAACATATTTTTTTCAAGATTTGAATGTCAAACATTTATTTTAATTTCTCTGAAATGATCTTATCTTTTGCATCGAAATATATTTTAGTACATGAACTTTTATGAATCATTAATAAAAAATGTCGACATAAAAATATAAAACTTTAATAATTTATCTGTTCTAAAAACACTTAAAAACATTTAATTTATAAATCTACGATATTTCTAAACTTTAAATAAATCCCATAAAATAGAAAAACCACATTTAGAGAATCTTAATCCATAAATTGATAATCACCATTTATCAAAAAGCAAAATCACCACCTTATCGAGAATCTGCTTTTTCTGATCTGTTGTCGTTTCAACACGTCATACCCTGTTGGAAAATTAACCGGTTTCAGGCGATCTCTCGCCAGAAGGATCAAAGTTCTACCAGGGTACAGACTCGTTAACTCTACGGGAACTAAAAAAACCAAAAATTATAGTAACGTTTCTCGAACTGTTGCAAAAAACATTCAAGTTGTTCTTGTCATTGGATTCGGTATTAACACATAACAAAAGGGGTACACATATAGAGAATGATGTAGAGAGAAAAATCTGAGGGGTGGATGTCGGGGGGTTGAGGTTTGGGAAAACTTTTCGAACACAAAAAATAAAACACAATTCATGATAGATCTCCGCTCACTTCAGTTTTCAATGACGATTGTACCATGGGTTGGTAAAGTGAAAGGTTGGAACAGGCTGCGAATAATAGTAACAATTTTGTCCTGCAAAAACATGACAGACTTGTTTTACACATTGTGCGCCTCAAAGATTCTGCGTTATTATAGTCGAAGTTTTCACTCTTTCAATATAATTTCATTAAAATTGACCGCTCGTTCAGCGGAAAAATTCCAAAGAATTCGTGCCGCACTTCGACTATACTTTGTAATGTAGTCGTATATAAATGTACATCGAAAAAAGCGATGAAAATATGCTCTCTGGTTTTCAAAATTGTACATGCTCCGCAGCAGCCGCGTCGAGATCAATCGCGGCTGCTCCGTCTCATATCTTCCCTGCTCATGACTGATGTGCGACATCGTGAAAAAGAAAAAAACTGCTCACGAGAGGCAAAAAACAGAGAAAAAAATCGGCCAAAAACACCTAAGTACAAAAAAAAAAATCACTAATCCGCTACGTCTAGTGACTTTTCCAAAAAAACATCAAAAAATCACATTGAAAAAGAAAAAAAAACAGTTTGCAAAAAACAACGATAAAAAGTCTGTAAAAAAAATCTGAAAATTCATGCTGTTCTCTTATCGTTTTCTTAAAAGCGAGCGACAGATATAACAGAAGGCCTAGGCGCGTTCGTGCTTCTCTTTTTGCACAAAATACTGTGTCGTTAAAAATGCTCACGTAAAAATCCTCATTCTCTTTTTTTTTCAAAAAACAAACTCTTCCGAGACTTTATTCCTCCTCGTCCCGGTCTGGAAAAAGAGGACGATCGATGATTTATCCGTGAAAAACAAGGTAATAAAATTGTACTATATACGTTTCTCTCCAAATTACTTCGAGTGATTCCGCGCACCCGAAGAATAAAGATCTTTGATTTTTTCTTCGGGAGTCGCGGTTTCATACAAAAGAAATTTAGAGAGGACGCTAAAATTACATAATGTTAAAAACAATCTACTAATTAAATCACTTGATTAAACAAAAAAATCATCAAAAAATGTGTGATCATATACTCAATGTTCCTTAACTCTACACTAAAACATTGCTGCAAAGAATAAACATTTTATTTCTTAATCTACCTAAAGGGGCTCCACTCGCGACTTCCAAGCAAAGCTCATTCAAAAAAAAAAAAAAAAAATGCCCTCCGCCGACGCGTGGAAAGTAGCTCGCTTCCGAGTCTATAAAAAACAGCTAGGCGTCCCTTCCGCTGGTCAAAGGTCTCGCGGCGCTCGGCCGAGGGTCGCGGCTCGTAAAGAGCGAAGTTCGATCGATCGCGATGTCCGCTCTAATGCGTAGGTGAAGGTTGATCGACGCCCGAGGGGAGGGAGGGCTCGCGTGCATACGTAAGCTCGGCTATACTTGCGCGCACCGCGAATCGATTGATTGCGGGCTTTGAGCGCGCGCATTCCGCGCGGGAAAATCCTATTTCGGCTAAGTAGCCGCGGCGAGGTAATTGATGCGGTGTTCTCGCGTCGCGAGATTCGCGTCATCGATAAGACTTCGTCGCGATGCTCTCTGCCGACGAGCGGTGGGGAATTAAATTGACTTTGCTCGCGATTCGAGGCTTTTTAGCGAAAAATCGTTCGTATTTGTTACGTCGTTTTTTTCAGAAATTAAAGAAAGCAAACGATATGTGAAAAATGCTAAAATAGATAATTCAGCCGATTTTCAAAGTAACTGTGAGCAAGTCCGCGGCCGAGCCCCTTTTCTCTCTAAAAATCGGAAACGCGCTCGATCGTGAGCTTTAAAAGTTACCGAAAGGCCTGAGAGGATGTCTGCTCCAGAGGTAATTGCGCTTGATCGGGCTGAGGTAGCTGTCCCGGAGGAAGAAGGGCGTGCTGTGCTGGGCGTAGGCGGGGATGTAGGGAGCGTAGCTCGGGTACCACCAGGGGTCCCTCGAGAACGCGCTGATCGGCGCGTACGGCGACGGCTCGAGCATGTCCAGGAGCGGCCGGGCCCTGCTCCTCAGCAGCGACGACGGGAATCGCGGCAATATGTCGTCCAGGAGCCTGCCTGTTGATCGGAGGAAAACGTGTTACGTTCGTTCTTTCATTTTGGTTTCGAGGGGCTGACTTACCATGGATGTCGAAGAGTGGCTTCGTTGACAATGGGGGCGACGTGTGGCGAGAGAGCAGTGGGCTTCTGCTAGGATACAGTCTGTCGATATCGGCCAAGCGGTTCAAATGATCATTCCATGCCTTGTCTGCGTCGAATGGCTTTGCTGCGGTTTCAAAATAGAGGTTTAATCGTTCGCCCCGAGAGTCTTGCTTACGCTTTTTTACTCTAAATGGATATGGAAATGATGGACAGATAGGCGAATTAATGAGAGCGAGACAATTTTATTTCTAAGAAATTATTCGTAATATTGAAGATTCTTCAAAGCGAATCGAGCCTTCTCGTTCGTGACTGTATTGTTTTTGGATGCTCAAAGTATACTTCTGGCTTGATTCGCTTTTTAAATGTTTCAGTTCGAGACGCGATTCGTTAAAATTGCGCGTTCGTCGATTTCAGTGGAAATATTTGCAGATTTTAGAAATAGTTTTCCATCGATTAGTGAGCGTGCCACGAAAGTGGTGAATGGGTTCGGTCTTATTTTCTGAATAACATTGCTAAAATAAAAATAAAAAATTTGTCTTTGTCCTTTAGTAGACAATTTCACGGTTTTTAATATAAAAAGCGACATGTAAAGGTTTTCTAATATACTTCTTACGTATTTTGTTAATTACCTACACGTAAAAACGTTGTAAATTCTATAAAAGTTTTCGAAGCGTTAAATTGTAGGTGCAAAGTACAACCTTTTTACGGTTAGGTATATCGTAATTACATGTTTCATATGAATGTTGTCAAACAGTTTCAAGTCATTTAGAGATGTGCTAAGAAAAATAAAAACGTCTAGTTGTAAACAATCATAGTTTTACAAAAAAGAACGTCTCTTAATTGAAAAGTGTTATTTACATAAAAGACAAGAGACACAACAACATACAACATGCTAAAGGGTTTTGTTAGAAAAAAAAGAAAATAAAAGGGTAGGTCGACACATTTTTTTAAATACCAGAAGATGGTGTTGAAAATAATTCTAAAAAATCTGCAACGTTTGCCAGATTTTCAACATCATCCTCTGATGAGGTTGTATTTAAAAAAAGACAGTTTTTAAAATGTTCTGTTCGGATACGAAACGTTAACTACTACAAAAATTGAAAATAAAAAATATAAGCCGTGCGCGGGTCAACTTTTTCTATTCAAAAAATGTTCGTCCTGACCAAAAAGTTTTTTTTTTGTTCTTGTCACAACGATGACCCTTCGAAAAAACAGACGCCGAGCTGCCACAGAAAAGATAAAATCTCACAAAAAAACACTCAGAGACTTATATGGAGAAAAAGCGCATACTAACCTTATTGGCAAAAAAAATTTTTCGAAGCAAAAATCAAAAAATTTCTAGTCTGTTTTTTTTTCTCTATCTCTGCGTCTCGCCCGTCAAAAATTTCACAATGCAAAAAATTTAGAAGTTGCTCCGAAGACTCGGCCTTCGTTGAATTTTTCATTCGTTTTGGATTGAATTTGTTAACAAGATATTGAAGACAAAGACGGGGCCAAACATTTTGATGCACCAGAGTTGTAACGATTCTCACAAGGTATAAGATCTTCAAGTACTTTCGGGATGAAAATTTTATTTTTAGAAATTTTTTTTTTCAGGAAATTACAGATAAAAAGACTCCCTTTGAGTAGAATCATAATTATTTTTAACTTTTCTACCAACAAAAGTCTTTCTCTCTTTACAGGAAGGGAAATTATGGGAAACATTTATATTTACAAGTTTTCTTGCACAAATTGAGAATAAAGTGTTCAGGCAGGTTACGAAATGGTGTCGGTACAGGGAACATGATATTACGGGACTGGGTATTAAAGAAAAAAAAACAAACATGCCATCACCTGAAAAAGACAGAAATTTTCGAAGAGAAAAATAATATCTTTAAAAAAAAGGTTTTAATGAAGAATGCGCCATCCAGCAATTCATTTTTATATATTTTTCAATAAAGTGAAAAAGTGCGCTTTCATTGCTGTTAGTAAATGCTTGAATATCTTTTGCGCTAAAATAAATGACAAGATCTGAAGCCGAAGAAAAACTGGAAGCATTTAACAGAAGGAGAAATTGAGAGCTTTCGATTTTTCAGCGTCGTCATTTAATGTGTACAGCCATTAGTAATAAATTTGAATAAAGCTTTTGATTTGCAAAAATCTAAAATGTGCACAAATCTGGTTATTTGAAAAATGCTATGATTGCTGTCAAAAATTCAATTTATCCGAAATTTAAGTATGATTGATTACAAATATAGATTTTTATTTAAAATTTTGCATCTTATTTTGCTTATTTTGCCATCACCTTTTTCACCACACTTCGTGCTTATTATTTCTCGAATAAAATATTCATGTTCCCCTAAATTTCTAAAGTCGACTTGGCATTAAAAACAATTATAAATTTGAAAAAGATAAAAAATTCTTTTAAAATTCAATTTTCGAGGATCCGACGACGCCTTCACCGAAAAACCGAAAGCACGAGAAAAAAAAAAATGTTCATTTCTAGCTTTTTCAAGTTTAATGGCCATGTTTAATTAGAATAATTTTAGCCTAATTAATTTTAATAATATATAATTGCTAATCGTATTACGATTTTACTAACACTCGTTCGATTAATCTTTCATACATCATTAAATATATACTTATAAAAAATTAACTTCAATACGTTTCAATAATTGTCAACTGATCATAAATAACAAAACGAAAGAAAAAACTGTGTACATCAAAGTCTTCAAGTTTGCATTACAACGCTGCGTCGAAACGTATTATACAACAATTCTAGATGCGAAGTCAATTATAAATTTCCGTACTTTCTTCGTCAGCCGTTTCTTCGTTTCTTCAAAGACAAGCTTGCGAATTCTTTAGAGAACGAGAATCGTGGAAGAACACGAGCGATCAACGATTGATGGGGGACGCGAGACGCCGATATTGCTTTTCAAGCTGCTGTCGCCACCAGAATGCATGCTGTAAGGATATTCAACCAGTTTTCTGTCAGAGAAGCCTTGTATAGATAATTTGCTCGATGCGGATGGACGATAAGAGTCTTTTTTTTTTTCTCAAAAAGTCACCCAATCACGAGGCTTTTTTTTGGTGGGTGTCTCTTCTCTTTGCTCGATGAAAAGAAAGAGATCTTTTTCGGCTTGGAAAAAGTCGGGACTACGGTGCGTTTGTGCGGTTGGAAAAAATTGTGCACTCAGGAGTTTAGAAAACGAGTCGTTTATTTTGTCGTGGTATTATATATATAGTAAATATCGGTGTATAACAAAGTATTTAACTATTCTTTTTTGTGTTTTTTTGTGTTTTCTTTCGCGCGTAACATTCCGAGAAACATTCCTGAGAAGTTAAAGCTTTCTTATGCAACGAGCTAAAAACGTTTCTTAAAAATAATATTAGTGGAAAAAAAATAGATTATTTTTAAGAAAATACTGTTAATAGCAATTGTGAAGCTGTACAATAGTTTTAAGCTTCTCGAGAAATCGTATAACTAAGGGGTCGAAAAAAAACTAACACGGTTTTTTCAAAATTATATCAACCGCGAAAATGATAAGCAAATTGCACAAAGTTTAAAGCAACGCGAATGTCAGTTTTCGGCAACTGCATCTTCCGAGTAGTTTCTTCTTTCTTTCTCATTCGCGCGAGTGCGATTATAAATAAATTTCCCAAATTTACTTGTCAACCCGGAGAAATTTATTTCCACCACAATGTACAACCTTTCCTGAAATGGCTTCTCACGTCGTAAAGCGAGAAGCAAAATCCGGAAAGCACTCGCGCGAACAAAAAGCCAAAGACACGACGTTGCTACAAGAGAAAAAAAAAGAGAAAAAGGTCTTCACAGTCGCGAGGGTGGAGAGGAGAGTGTGTGCAATTGTAGAGTATATTATACGGTCTCGCGCGCGATCGTAGAAACAATTAGTAGTTAGCCCGATTGTAAATGATTCGACAGCGCAAGACAGTCGGTCCGACCAAGAGCCTTTCTCTGCGGACCCACTTCCGCACGATCTGCTGCCTTCTCAGGTCGCTCAAGTTAGCAAGGCGATTGATTAACGTCCATTTGGAGGGTGGGATGCCTGGAAATACAAAATCAAAGAAGACGACAATGGGCGCATGCGTTTTGCAGACGAGACAGTTTTTTTTTTTCTTTGGGGGAGGGAGGACGAACCAAGCGAAGAAGCGAAGCTGGGGGGGCGGCTCTTTTGCTTCCGTTTACCTTCAAATTGGCGCAGAAGAACCTTTGGGATTTTGAATTTTGAAAGTTTAAATTTAGAATACGGAGCTTTGGTAGAAACCGAGATAAAGCCGATAGATTTTGATACAGTGGAGGTTGGCTTTCGAATTTGAAAGTAAACAGAAATGCAATTGCTTTATCTCAAAAATAATAGCATGAGGAATTAGAGAATGGTCAGACACTGGTTGATTTGTCGATCGAACGGGGCACAAATACTTTCTGCGTAAATGGCGAAAGTGGCGACGATGATTTTGTACAGATGAATATATATATTAATGGCGACGATGGCGATTAATTCGATTGATGGCAATGATATCCCGTCGACGTGGAAGTCTTCCCTGGTCTTCGATATTCTTATTTTCAGATCAATTAAGAGACTTGGCTTGAGCTTGGAAAATTTTGAATTCTTTATAACTGCTCCGAGACGGCACATTTCAAACTGCATCGAAATCATAACAATTAAAAAAAAGACATTAGAATTTAGCTTTTACCACTAGATCCATTTTTATCTACGGATTGAATGTTCGAATGCGATGATTCGAAATTCAATGGTTTCTAGAATTTCTCTAAAGCTATATATAAATGTCTGATTCGCGCGATGAAGGCAAGGCGACGAATCCTCTTATAAACATACAAATTATATAAATAAATATATAAACTTAAATTAAAGTAAAACGTAAAAATAAAAATCATAAGAATAAGAAACAAAAAATAAATGAATAAAGTGTTTATTCTATTGTTTTTATAGCTCACTTTATTTTCTTTCTAAATAATGATTTTCGAATAAATTCCTCGTCGGCTTAATTAAATTCCTTTGAAATTTATACATTTTTAAAAACGTTATATATTATATATACGATACATGGTTAACTATATTATATATGTGTAAAACGTGTCTTCGTACTTATTTTAAAATCATGAACGTGCATTTATATCCGTTCGTGTAATCCTTCCGTGCTAAATCTATAATAACGTGCAGTCAATTGAAGTTAAGACATGGGCGACTTGTACATGACATTGAGGGAGGGAAACAAGTAACAAGTTCGTAATTAGTGACGTTTTACACAGTTCGGCGTGATGTGCGCAAGGTGATTTCTCGTTTCTCGTCGTGTGGCACGAAAAGTATTGGTAACAATACTTTCATCTTTAACGAGAGCGGAAAGGGGTTTAAAAACAAAATGCGCATTTTGACAAAACTTTCTAAAATAACAATTATTGAAGAAGAGAAAAAAGTCTTTTTGTTCGAAAAAACTTCGAGTGCTTATGTCATTTTGGCACTTTGTTTTAACCGCCTTTTCGCTCGAGTCAAATCCGTCGCAGGGTCACTGTTCCCTTGAGTATTTTTTTAATATATAAAATGTATCGAGTTTATACGTGTACGAAAAAGAGGTCAGCGCATTTGGCTTCCAATCGCGAGCTCCGCTTTTTTGATTTTTTTTTTGTCGTTTTTTTCGAGCGTATTACAAAAATATCTTTATACTCTATATTTAGGATCCATAGCAAAGCTAGCTTAAAGGTACGTGTAAATAAATAAAGTGTTTTTTCTTTTTTTTCACCCTTTCTCTCGGAGCCGGCCACCGATTGGAAGCCGAAGACGAGGTTACACAGATGAAAACTTACAAACATAGATGGTGGCGTGCGTGACGGTGATTCTCTCGTAAATTCATTAGTTTTTTTTTTTTTAAAAAAGTTAAAATCGAAGTGAATGAGCGACTAGGTGCGTATATGTGTGTGTGCGCGCGCGCGTAATTCCGGTGCAATTCGTGGGTTACACTCACTCATGCGGGGATGTTTTCACAAAAACCATCGTCGACTGTAGTGATATATCGCGAGGGGAAAAAGCACACACATTGAATTATATATATATACTTTCCGTCGTTTCCGTATTATTATATAACTTCGCTCTCTCTTAAACTTAGCGGCATCGAATCGAAGTAGTTATGAGTAGAGTAATTAATAGTAAATAGATAGATATAACAATGTCGGCGCTGAGTGTGTCTCTCGCGGGAATCTCGAAATATATATTGTGCTTATATTGCGATATCCGTGTCCATTACGCATCGTTTTCTCGCAACTCTCCGCGACGCAATTAATAAACGTGTGTGGTATATATAGTGTTCGGTTTTTTTTTCTTTTATCTCAGGCGACGTTTTTTTCTCGTGATTGTTATATATATATATATATATATTGTTCGTCGGTTCGAGGGGTGATGGAGAGGTGCTTTTTAGTAGTACGTACCGGGGACGAAGCGCTCGACGGGTTTGTACTGGTGCGGGTACAGCTGCCTCGGCGAGTAGCCGTAGATTTCGCGATGCACTGGCAAGTACCTGGAAACGAAATTTTTACAGATTATCAAAAGTTGTCGGTGGTAAAAAGTTTCAGGGATAGAGGATGAATGAACGAACCTGTATCCTGGGCTGTGAATGCGGTCAGCAGCATGAAGGGGGTCTTCGAAGATGGACTTGCCGAAAGGATTCCACGATGAGAGCTCTGGGAATTCAGAGCGGAAAATACCGCGAGGTCTGTGCGTGTGCTCGGGTGCCTTTATGTCGTCGGTGCCTGAAACGCAGAGCCGATTTTAAAGATCCGAGCTTCCGGCTCGATTCGCGAACGTTGAAAAATGAGATGGCGCTATCGTTTATACCTTTTAGAGCACGTACGTAGCTCTGCCAGAACTTTGCCTTTTTTGTAATGGGTTCGTTACGCCCGATCATTTCGAGATTGCTTCTGAATCGTGCGTCCATCTTGCCGCTCTACTGAACTGCTACGTTCGTTCGCTGAAAATGAGAAGAATTCGACGTTTAGTCGTTTGGCGATTTCGTTATTGTTGACCTTTAAAGTATCAGTGACTTGTCTGACTAAATCGAAGGACGACTACTTTAGTAGCCTGCAGGTGACCATTTTTTGAAATATATAATATATTACACCAACAAAGCTTGTTTTCTCTTATTCCCCCTTTTTTCGAGCAGTTATATATACACTCTCAAGCTTCACCAGCGAGTTTACTGTAAATTAAACTTTTTAATCGAAAAACCAAAAAGTTTTAATCGAAGCCCCCCCTCTAATTATTTACTCCCCAAAGCTACCGTCAAACTTTCGCCATCTAAATTCCCATCCATCAAAGAGCCTGTCCGCAATAATCTCTTGCGCAAAGCGGCAAGGTCGAAAGGCGTTCACCCGTCGTCACACCTACGCCGAGGACGCGCAGATTAATATCGAGTCGGCGCGTTAAGGGCGCGAGGCGGAGGGGAGGCGCGATAAGTGCGTGTATAATCGAGGAGCCCTTCCGGAGGCGTCGATTGGCGAGCTTTCCGCCAATCGCGTTCGCGTCGGTGTTTGGCCTGCGCGTAGAACTACGTGGTAAAGGTCGTTTATTTTATTTGGTAATGTTTCGATTGTAAAAGCATTGGAGAATTTTTTTATTTTAATGCAAGAGCTTTTCGTCGACTAAAATAATTACATAAACCAGAATCAGCTGATCCGCGCACCTGTAACCGAGATCTCTGACGTTTACCCCCCGGCGCGGAAGTCGAATCTACTTGCGCGTTTCAATGAAGGGGAGGGCCAAGATCTGGACGCTGGACCCCGGCCAGATGTAGCGCAACTCGCGGATTTCGCGAAACGACTGGTGTGCGCGCGTGCAGCCGCGTTTGCATAATACTTGGACGAGCCGCTTACGAGCGGCGCACGTGTCGTTCGCCCGATAATTAGCCCCCGTCTCGTTTCAAGGAAAGACGCTGCACTCGTCGGAGGTGTGGCTTCGATCGCGGCGAAGGGGATAGTTTAACGCGCTGATTTCCTGCCGAAAAGATTTTCGGTTTAAATTATATTCCGAAGGATTTATTGCAATTTTAATTTTAGCAGAACGTAAAGTATTCAAGTGCCTCGGTTGAGTTATGGCTCGTGGCGGAGTTAAACTTATACATAATAAAAGAACGGCCGGGTTCTATAAATGCCTCGATCGGCGGGAGGGACATTCGGCGCGTGGAGGAATTTCTATATCGAAGCGGAATCGGAGGAGATAAAAAGTCTCATTAAAAGCTGCGAGTTTTATTTCGGCGAGGATTTTCCGTCGTAAAGCTCGCTCTTCGGGTCGTCTGGATGCTTTCCAATTTTCTCAATCGTCAATTTTTGAGTCGATAAACATCCGTTCGCTCTCGCGAGAATCAAAAACAGCTTCATAAATATTGTAAAATAAAATTTTAAATTCGAACGGTGGGATTGCAAGATATCGAAAATTTTAGCATGTTAAAGTGTTTTTAAAATTACACAACTAACTATAAATCACTTTTAAATTTATAATTTATTAATTTATATTTATTAATTATAGTTATTAATTATTACAGTTATTAATATCTAATTATTAGAATCTTATTTAAATCTGGTATCAGTTTAGCAATAATATCGCTAGAAACTATCTAAATTTTAAAAGTTTAATCTTCTAATCTAGCGATCTTGTCGGTATGCTGTTACTAGGGAAAATGCAGGGCTTACAACAAAAATTTTTTAAATTTTCTTATTGAATTATTAATTACTTATAAATCTACTTTATATCCTTTTAATATACGTTCATAAGGCAAATAAAAATGTCGACATTTTCGATTCTTCACTAAACAGCGATAAAAAACTGTGATGCAAGACAACAACCTGGACAAACGCACTCTACATAAACGCAAACGACACTAAAATTAGGGCTGCCCGGGCCAACGTCGCGCCGTTTTTAGGTGGAAAAAAAGCAGGTGCGAACGGTCTAGGTGGCGCGAGTCTGACTTTGACCGAATTCCCAAGTGGGTCTACTCAATCCTGGATCTCTGCGCAGCCACTCTGTCATATTTTATACGCGAACCCGAAAATATAAACTTGACCCTGTTTGCGGGTGGCTCGTGAATAATGGAGTTGTGTGTTTAGGTGCACTCGTTAGTCGCAAGCATCGCGACAAGCTCCTTGTTTTATTATTAATTTGAAATTTAAAAAACCCAAATTTATTTCGTTAATTGATCGTTTATTTTTTTTTTTTGTCAATGAATCAAACGCAACATTTATTTAATCAAAAATAATTACCGTTCTCGCGACTCGAGCGGCTCGGCTAACGACTCGATCAAATTTCACGAGCCGAGACGAATTCGAGAGCCGCCGCGCGTCTCCATTATTTTTTAACCCTGACTGCCGAAATAAAACGCCGCGCGGCGCTCAAAAATAAAATTGGCTCGCCGCGCGCTCGTCGGGCGCGCGAAAATATGACATTATCTCAGAAAATCCGCCTCTTTGAAAATAAACCGCGTTTTGTAACCCTCTCCTCCCCCTTTCTCCGCGCGACGGCCAAACCCCCCCGCGAGCCTCTTACGACATATTCGCTCGGGGGCCCGAGAAAAAAAAGAAGAAGAAGAAGAAGACTCTCCGCGGCGTATAGCCTCGAATTCCGAATTTCGGGCGTTTATTTTTATAAAGGCGGGCCGCGCGCGCATCGCTCGCGCCTGAATCACAGCTCCCCCCCGAGTTGAATGGTCGTGAAAATCGCGCACACGCGAATTCCCGAGTCTAAAGTGACAGCGCCCCGTGCCAAGACTCTCTCTCTCTCTCTCTCTCTCTTTCTCTGTGTTCGTGTTTGACTTGCGCGCGGGCCGTATTATAAGCGTCCTCCTTTTTAATTGGGTCACTGTCGCGTGCGCGGTGCTACAAGCGAGATATTCCGCCCCGGGACGGCGCGTTTGACGTTTACCCGCTCGAAAATAAGACAAAGGAATTTCACAATTGCTCGAGGCGGGGTTACGCAACGAGAGCCGCGCGCGCGGACGGCTTGATTGTTCGCGCGGTGTTTTCGCGATGTTTGCTTTAGGAGTTTCGAGTTTTGAGGCTGTCTTTTTTGTTATAGACTCGATCGTTTGCATTTATCGAAACGGAAAGACGCGGAATGTAAATTAAAGTCTGGGATGCTAAGAGACTTAGATTAAAGGCGGTTATTATTAGTAAGCTTGCGGGCACTCGAGCGAGAGTTATGGGTTTGTGAAAATCACTTTTTTTTTTTTTTAAAGGCACGTCAAGGTGGAACGTGGTGGGCGAAAAAGCAGACGCGCGGCGATGTTCGACGCCTGTAATCTAGATGATTCCTAAGAATAGGTGCGGCGTAACCGCCCGAATCATCCAGGGCAACGATCCAAAAAAAATTAAAGCTCGCTCGTAGGTGGTTAGTTTATCGATTTATTGAGACGGACGGTATTTGGGAACTTTTGTTTTAGAAAATTGTTCAAGCGCGTTTTATGATTTATATATTTAAGTTACAAAAGTTAAATAAACGAGGAGCAATATTTATTTAAGTAGTTTATCTATGTAGGGGAAAAATAAGTGCCGTTTTCTTGTTCTTTTGAATAAAAGTTTTATTTCGTTTAATTAATGGGACTGCTAATTTAATATTTAACTAAAGTAATTTATTTTCTTCGAGATTTATTATTATTAAATCTAAAATTAGCTTTTTTCATCACGATTCAAATGTTTCAACTTTTGCAGCTTTTAACATCTTTAAATCAATTATCAAACTACTATACAACAAATCTATCAACAACCGAACCTCGCGCAACTCCACAATTAATGCTGGGTGGCAGACTCATATCTCAGCTTCCGCGAAAACAGGTTCCGAATTCCCATTGGATTATTAATAGTACCCGTTAATTGAACTTTGGGGGATCAGCACCGTTCGACTGTCTCAAAGAGCGGAATTAATCGACGAGTGACGTTCGGCTATTTCGGCAGGAATTCGCTGACAGCGCGTAAAGCTCGAAAGCTCTCCTCGCTCTTGTCTGGCCGACAAGAGTTACGGTGTTTGTTCCCCGAAGAACTTTCGAAAGGACCGATTGTTGGTTAAATTTCTATTTTAGAAATCGGTTAGTGCATTTGCGCGATTATTTGATTGAATTGATGATTAAATGTTTTTGAAAGACTGTTTAATTAATTTTGTCTTTAAATAATTTTCTCTTTTGGAAGATTTCGAATTTCGTGCAATGCCAATATCTAGAAGAAGGTTACCGTTCCAATTTCGAGCGGATTCTCGATGTTTGTCGTTCCAATTTTCTTCGCGACTCGACACGCGATTCGTATATGCGCCTCGCTCCAAATTTTCAATCCGAAAATGTAATTTCAACCCCGAATAATCCTCTCCTCACAGTCGAACTTCAAATTCATTCCCTACCAGTCGGCACGTCGATAAAGTACTCTTCCTCCCAATACAACAATTAATTCCAAAAAAAAGGCGCGTCAGCAAAAAACGGCCCTCGCTCACCGATACTCCTGGGTGGTCTCTGCCTCTTTCTCTCTCTTTCTCTTCCTCTTTCTCCCTCTCTCTCCTTATCTCTCTTTCTCTCTCTCTTTCTCTCTTTACTGAATCAAAGGGCTGGGTTCGCGCGCGCGGACACGGTCGAACTCAGCGACTCCGAGGCGTGCAGAAGGCGGGCCACCGGTCAAGCGAAGTAAGGGGTCTATTTTCGGCCGGTGCGTCGCGGCTCCGGAATACGGCCGCAGGCGGCGCGATGTTGCATAATGCTTCGCCTCCCCCTCCCCCCCCCCCGCCCCCCCCCCCC